>OX387191.1:39353438-39605938 GCA_947561395.2 Buxus sempervirens | reverse complement strand
CCTCTGATTCTCACGAATCTCTGGGTCCGCAACGAGGTCGTTGCTATTCTCTTTGTTGGTTGAAACAGAAAGAAGTGTTGATTGGCTCTATCCACCCTAAGGCCCCTCTTCCCCTTGTTGGTGGACTGGACATCCTCAGTTTCTCCCATCCTATCCTGTAAGTAGTTAAGTATCTTCCCCTTGTTCACTTGTCCTTGTCCGGTTCTGTTGGAGGACTCTTCTTTTGCAGTTTCAGTCCCCTTCCAGTTTCCTCTGTTTGTTAGAGGACTAGACTGGTTCTGTTAGCAGTCAAAAGGACGACTCCTGGTTCGGCAGAAAGAGAAACCGATAAGAATTGACAATGAGAGCTGGGACCAATGGGTATTGGGCCCGAGCGTCAGGCATTAGCTCCTTTACTCTAGACTCTAGTGGGAGTGAGTGAACGGACAGGATTCAAGAAGAAGCTAGGATTGAATGACTGGTTGGACAAGACTAAGAAAGAGCTATTCGATCAGAGAAATGCATAACTAAAAAAGCGGTTCTAGTGAGCGTTAAAAGCGGGTAGGCTTTCACTTCTCTATTCTAAAACTAGTAGGAGTGAGGAAACGGATAGGAAAGGTATGAAAGAACTCGACCGGGAAATCCCCCGATGTTGCTTCATTGAAGTGCCTCATGGAAGAGAAATCGGCTGATGTAGAAGGCGTTATCATATCCACCACATAGTTTACACGTTCAGACAAGCGGCGGGACCAATGGCAAAGACTTGATTTCACCGGGTACTCCCAAATTGCTTTCTACAAAAGATGTCTCGGCTTCCTTGGAGTTATCTAATTCCGCTATAGAAGCGAGAGATGAAGATGAAGCATTAGTAGTAGAATTTTGTGGCAAAAAAGGGGTGACCAACTGTAAGAGTTCAGAGACGAAGATAAGGCTTGGTGGCTTGCGAGGAAAGACTAGCTAACAAGCGAACGAACAAGAGCTCCTATTCGTCTTCTTGCTCCAACTCCTATATCAGAAGCTACATATGCTCTGACAAGACGCTTCCTATTCTCTAAAGCTTTCCTTTTATTATTCCTACTGCTACTCTTAGTCCTCCCATTAACTACAGTCAAGACTCTGCCTCTATATCCTATGCCCCGTTCTTTTGTCATTTTCAATCGTTTATTGCTTGTGGTGATTGCGGTTCATTTCTTTGTGTTATGAATCATGTAGTCGTCGGCCTTCCCCAGCCCCACCTTCGTCGCTTTTGGCTAAGCATCTTTCAGTGGAGGAAAGGAGGCGACTAGTTGCTTCTGGCGAAGCAGTGAGTTCATGAGCAAGTGAATGAACGAGCCATGTTCCTAAAATAAAAGGAGTTACCATGTTTGTTTTCTTCCCTTCTCTACTACTGACCTTGACTAACTACAATAAGGCTAGGCTAGCTAGTGCGCGTACTCTTCTGCTGAGCAAAGCAGCAAGCCTACCCTTCTCGAGCCTACTTAAATAGCTTACGCTTACCAAGCCTAGTCTACTAAAAAAGGGCTACAGCAAGCAAGCTTTCCCCCTTCGTTTGTTGTGGGTCGCGCCTCACCGCAGGCACTGAATGAATGAGTGGAGATCTTCCTTCCCTCTTGCTAATTACCAAGAACTTCGTTGCCACTTGTGGCGAAGAAAAACTCTTCCATCCCACCCAAAAACAACTCGGAGACTGCCGGTCTACAAGAAGCTGATAGAGCTCTAGCCATTGGACCACATCCCCTACCTAAACAGTAGCCCCTTTCTTGTTCTTCGAATGATGCTAATGGAGACTAATTCCTTCCGGCTAATGAAGATACTACTCTACTACTCCAGTCTTCCCATTCATTCCCAGTGGATCCTTCTTCTCCCTAAGAATTGAACGAACCAAGTTCACCTATACGAGAGTGAGGAAGACATTTCCAACAATCAACTTCCCACTTTTGATGTCCCTCGATTCTGCTAGTTTAGAAACTAAGGAGAAGGACAAGGGTCGCTAGGTCAGAAAAGCGATAACTATAAATTCTCCCCAAGTAGGATTTGAACCTACGACCAGTCAGTTAATAGCCGACCGCTCAACCATTGAGCTACTGAGCAACAACGGACTTAAGGAAGCCGACTCTCGTTCTTTGGACCAACCTATGATCGAACAAAAATGGGTTTGTCACTCTTTTTCACATACACCAGGAGAAAGGGTGACGATAGCAAGCCCCTCCTCGGCTGTAAAAAAATCCAATGGATTTAAAACTTATTCTTCGGTAAATCAATTGCGAAATGCTTTTGTAGAATGCCCAATATCTGCTTTACATCTTCTATGCGAAAATGTTCAATTTTCATAAGATCTTCTTGACTGTTATTCAAAAGGTCCAATAATGTATGTATATTGGACCTTTTGAGGCAATTATAGGTCCGGGGAGGCGATTCTGATTGGTCAATAAAAATACATTGAAATGATATTTCTTTTTTGTTTTTCCTTTGTTTATCCAATCTATCATGAAAGGTAAAAAGGGGTAAAGCTACCTTGTTTTGATTGTCCTCTTCCTCCTCATAGCGGTCTACTGGTGGTGGAATTGTTTGGACAGGAGGGAAGTTGAATGTTTGGGGTAGGACGGGGCGCGGAGGTTGAGAGGGTGATGCAAGGGGAAGATAGGTGGTTGAGGCGACGGGACTGACGTGTGTACCGGTGAAGACGTTGGGAGAGGCTAGCTAGGTTTGACTGGGGGAGGGGTGCTTCTCTGTGCAGTCAAAGCACTAACAGCTAGGGTAAAGAAAGAATTTCTTGAAAGCAGCAAAGCCTTATCTTTCAAATTGGCCAAGAATCCTTTGGTTCAGACTATCGTTGATATAGATAGCACAGATGATGCGAGTGAGGATATTTTTTCAATCTCAGGAACAGGAAGAAGATGGTTTACAACCAGTTAAACCGTGAAGAACCAAAAAGAAAAAAGATGACTCCTTGATGCCCCCGGGCCCGGCTACGAGATCCAAGGTCGGACCTTCGAGTCCCAAAGGTAAACCTTCCGATCCTTCCCTTTGTTAAAGAAATGCCTTGTTTTGGAACGCTAGAGGAGCTTTAAAGCCCTGTAGTTTTTAAGCTAGTGCGCAGGAGCGCCCTTACTACACAAGGACTCTTTGAACCTTACTATAAAAAAAGGGGCTAGCGCGCTACTCTGGTTAGATTCTTCAAGCTCCGCTCGCTGCTTTTCGCCGTAGCTTGCTACTCTACTCGCTCGCTGTCTACTAAACGAGCCTTCATTGCCCTCCCGGGAGGTTCAGTAGCGAGGACTTTACTAGATTGCTTGTGGTGATTGCGGTTCCTTACTAGATAGCGGGTACTCCAACAGACAGGCATGGTTCAGTAGTCAAAGCAACTTCGTCACTTTCGTGTACCATTGGACGGCAGCCCTTTCGGGGGTTCCTTAGGGACCGATTCACTCTGCGTAGATTGACTGAACGCAGAAAGCCTTTCATTGGCAGGCGATCTTATTTTTCATAGGATTTATCGTTACTCATGTCAGCATTCTCACTTCTGATATCTCCAGGTGTTGTCACCAAAAACCTTCGCCGATTGACAGAACCCCCTGCTACTGACACTTGAAAAAGCAGCTTTCAAGGTCTCGTCGCTTCGGTGAATCACTTGAGCCCTGATACATTTTCGGTGCCATGGAGCTAGACCAGTGAGCTATTACGCTTTCTTCAAAGGATGGCTGCTTCCAAGCCCACCTCCTGGTTGTCATCGCTCGATCACGTCCTTTTCCACTAAGTGATAGCTTAGGGACCTTAGCGTACAACCTGGGCTGTTTCCCTCTCGACTTTGGATCTTAGCACCCAAAAAGTCTGTCTGTACAAACGATCTAGGCCTGTATTCGGAATTTCCCTGGGGTTGGTAAAGCGAAATGGGGCCACCCTAGCCCATTGAGTGCTCTACCTTGGGCCATCAACATCATACGCTCTACTGAAATAGATTTCACGGAAAACCAGCTATATCCAATCTTGGTTGGCCTTTCACCCCTAGCCACAAGTCATCCCCGTATTTTGCCACATACGTGGGTTTGGTCCTCCAAGGCCTGTTAGAGCTCTCTTCAACCTGCTCATGGCTAGATCGATCGGTTTCGGGTCAAATAGGAAGAACTAGAAGATTCCACCTTTGGAAAGCGCCTACACCTAATGGCTTAAGCCGCTGTTCCCATTTCCTCGCTGACCCATCATGCAAAAGGTACGCCGTTAGAGTGAGTGCGCCCGCCGGCTCTAAGTTCCGCTCCTCCAACTGATTGTTCACATCGGATCTTAGGTTCTCTATTGCACTCCTTAAATAGGGTTCTTTTCACCTTTCCCTCACGGTACTTGTACGCTATCAGTCATTGAGGAATACTTAGGCTTAGAGGGTGGTCCCCCTTTATTGCGTAAAAGCGATCAAAATTCGAACACGCCACGTTTTACTGGGAAGGATCGAACCATGGGAACGAATCTACAGGGCTATCACCTTCTTTGCCAGATCTTCCAACCTTTTCACAATTACAGTTCACTGCGCACGTAGGCTTTAAAGCCGTAGCTTGCTGGTTTTTACATCATCCAATCCACAACAAATCGAATGAAACCTGGCGAAAAAGAAGTGAACACTTTGTTGAGGTTCTAAAGGATCTCGACCATAGGGAGAGGAACGAAGCTTCGTGTTTGTTTTTCTTCAAACATCTAATCCACTCTTGCTTGCCGCTACTAACGGGGTCACGGTTGATTTCCCTTCCTTTAGCTACTTAGATGTTTTAGTTCGCTAAGTTTGAAAAGTCCAAAGAGCGCAGACTAGCCACGGAGCTTGGATACGGTTTCCTGATCGGAGATCCATGGATCACAGACGGTATCTCCCCATGGCCTTTCGCCTTTGAAAGCGTCCTTCCTTCTCAATGCCCGGGCATCCATCCAATGCATTCTTTTCGATATAGTACGGTAGACTGAACACCAACCCAATCTCAATGAAAAAAAGAAATGTTCAATCAAGGGCCTCGCAATCAGCGGTAGGCTTGATTGATCTACTACATACAATACTGCTTGCTCGATTGCACTTTCTATATGTAGATGAAAGTGACGACTTGGTTGTTGATCGTCATTATACGATATTTCCTTGTGAAGCTTGAAATTTGGAATCATCGTGAATAGAAAAGAAGTAATCCAACCCATGGAATCGACTTGAATAGGCTATTTGAATCTATATGTGTGCAGCCAAGCAAGCTAGCCAATGTGAAGCGCTCTGTGATTATATACGATATTAGTTGATAGGACTGAATATTAAATTCTTTCTTCAACTTGGAATCAATTCACAACAATTCTTCCATTTTTCATATAAAAAATATAGACTCGGGTCGTCATTAATCATTTGATATGATATTTTAGTATGTATATGTACGTATATGGGTTTATCCTTTCTCCTTTCTGTAGTTTTGATGGGAGGATTCCTCTACTAACGCAGCGCAATCAACTCCATTCGTTAGAATAGCTTCCATTGAGTCTCTGCACGTATCCTTTTTCGATTCTTGCTTGCTGAACCCTTGTTTGTTTTCTGAAAACAGGATTGCCCATTTTTAATTCCAGGGTTCCTCTGAATTTGAAAGTTCTCACTTAGCAGGTTTCCATACCAAGGCTCAATCTAATCATGTCCGTAGCGTCTACCAATTTCACCATATCCCCCTTTTTTGTTTTGAGACTAGGATCTCATTGTGATGTCATCCCCTTGCTTTCTTTCATTTATGTATGCCGGAACTATTGAATTCATTAGATATGATTCCTACTATCGAAAAAGTGTCTCCTCCTATTTGTTTTATTTCTTGCCTAATTCTTTCATCTCTATCAGAGGACCCTTATTTGGTCCAATCAGAAATGATTCTATCATTTATGTATTTGCAATTCAATATAGATAGATATATACCATGTGTCTATACCTCTCTTCCTCTCATTTTTCCCGCGCAATTTGGAATACTCGAATGGTCGATTCTTTTTTTTTTTTTTCGTATTATCCCCTACTTTTCTGATTGAAACCAAAGGAATGTCTCATTATGATCTGGATTGCATCCTTATCCTTAATCTTTACTTATCCTTTCCTTAGGTTAGGGCCGATCCGCTATAACTATATGAAAATTAAATATCTAAAATAAAAAAAAATGATATTTTATAGAAATGATATTTTTATAGAAAGTCTATATCGTTATATTATTTTATGTTATATAATATTCAATAGAACTTATATTCTATTCTTTCTATATTCATATTAATTTATTTTATTTTTAAATAAATTAAAATAAATAGTTAATAGCTAGGATCCCAGTAGTTTACTGAATTCCTATGCACATGCACAATTTCTGTTATGTGAGCCCGCTTAGCTCAGAGGTTAGAGCATCACATTTGTAATGCGATGGTCATCGGTTCGATTCCGATAGCTGGCTTTTCTCTATTTGTTTGATTTTTTCATGATTGATAATGTCTCCTTGAAATCAAGGAATATTGAAAAGACTTCTTCCCCGGGTCACCGATCTATTATGTTATAGGAACTTCCAACTATGAATAAAAAAATAGATTGGAGGAGTTATTTCCCAACTAAAATAGAAAAGGCTGTATCACATCGAGATGTCGATTTGTTTTCCGCCCCCAATGAGATGGGGCCTCTGTCCCTTCATCTTTCTGAATCGAGGCTCGGCCCGGCTTGCGTTGTTCCAACAACCGGCGGGGAGCACCTCAGTATACGATCACGCGCAGTAACAGGGAGTCCTATTACACCTAAGGCCAACTTCAATTCACCAAACCAAGGTTCATCTCGTGTAGTTATTGTGGACTCGTACAAGGATATTGAGTAGATGGTTAATGTATCAGACTTGAACCTTTCTTTCGTAGCATGCATTCCCATCCGTGTCGCAACTGATTCGCTAAGCTACGTGTCTGGTGCATGGAGAACTGCCTTCGGTCCCCCAAACTGATATATTCATGGCAACCTTCCGGCCGTCCAACGACCTATAACGCTAGTCTCTACTCCCACTGGGGCTAGGAAGTAAGCCCCACAACCCAAAGCAGCGAAGAACAAATAGAATTTGCTACGAAAGCTGGCTAACGGGGGTATTCCTGTGTATGAGAACATAATAATGGAGAAGGTAATAGCCGAAATAGGATTCGTTTTGGCTAGAGCGCCCAAATTCACTATATATTTGACACGGGTTTGCCGTAATGCTGAAACTATGGCGAATGCATCTATCGTCATTGATGCATAAATAAAGATACCAATTAGTAGTGATTGAATTCCTTCTATGGTTCCACATGATAAACCAATACGAATATAACCTACATGTCCAACTGAACTATGAGCTAGAGGTCTTTTTACTTTCATTTGGGCCATGGCGGCTAGTGCTCCTAACATCATAGAAGCAATGCTGCAGAAAAAGAAGATTTGTTGCAATGTAGCTCCATAGGAACCATAAATAGAAACACGTGACATATTTATAGAAATAGAGATTTTAGGTGCAATAGAAAGGAATGCTGTAACCGGGGTGGGTGAACCCTCATAGATATCAGGTGCCCGCATATATAGAGTCAAAAGAGATATGGAGTCCAAAGGGGATGGGGGTTTTCTTCGGGGCTCGAGAGATGGAATAGATAGGGTCCCACAAGTTGTTAATTCGCCGCTAGGGAATTCACACGAAAGGGAATGAGGAGTTCTCAACGAAAAAAGTGCTCTCTGAACCGAACGTAAAAGTCGTTGTCCATCAGACGGCTGTTCCCGTAACTCCACTCTCGACTTGGATTATATATCCAAAAAAAAAGGTCCGCTCTCGGCCATTCCACACGCTGCCTAGCAGGGGCGTGGTTATCTGAAGTGGATTCTCTCTTTTGGCGTAGATGTCTAACCTGCTGCTCAGTGGGTGGGTGCAGCAGCTACATGGACCCCTTCCTTTTTGTTGTTGCTAGTGCTTTCCCAGGTCGAGCCGGAATTCTTTATTAGAAAGGGCAAGCATTCGGGCTGCTATCCCAATAGGCCAGCGGGCGGAACGAGGAGAGGGCCTGGCTACCATACCACCGCGGTATAAAAAGCGTGTTCCCTTCAAATAACACGCATAGTAGGCCATCCTCGGCCTTCTTCGTTTTCAATGAAAAATATAGCCTTGGTTGAATGAAAGGTGCTCGATCTCCGAAAGCGTTTTCCTTCCCCCTTCGTCGAGCCTTTCCTTTAGTGGTTGGGGGAAGCATTCCCTTATCTGAACTTGGCGGGCATTCTTTTGCGATGGGGTGGGTTTGGTTTGAACATAGGCTCAAACATGATTGAAGGGTCCTAGCTACGCCATGCGTTCAATACCAAATCTGGAAAGCAGCAGGGATGACAAAAAGAGGGCGCTTTCCTATGTTGCACTGATAAAAAAAAAGACCTAAGAGAAGTGCGTCTTGTCTTCTCTTAGGTTTATTCCTTCCGCGCCCGCCGCCGCCCGGCCCGCGTTAGAGGGGAAGATTAGCAAAGCGGGAAAAGACAGAGGGAGGGGGAGCAGCATCTTATTCTCTTCGCGAGAACTTCCGGATCGGAGAAGCATTTGGAACGGGCTCCGCGTTCATTTCGTTGGCAGAAATGATCCAATGCATTCGGGGCTTCGGGGAACCCAAAAACAAAGTGAAGTCTTTTGACTTGATTCATAGATAGAATCAATGGATAGATAGACAAGAGATAGATGAACGAGATATCTTTTTTTTTCTTTCTCTAAAATTAAGAGGAATAGAATAGACATCCCTTTAGATGTCTATGTATCCTTTATCATCTCCCGATTTTTTTATAATTTATATAAAATATCTGCTCTCTCTAAAAAAAAATGGAGATAGAAAGAGCAGACTCCTTTGGATCCTATATCGAACACTCATTCCTATCTATTGATAGAAAGCTCTACGTCAAATCCCCTCCTTCGGACCTTGTATTTTGAGGAATTCCTCATATCCAGGGCAGCTTACCACAAGCACCCCACCCCATACGACTATAAGGGGGGGCTGTTCGCCTTTTGAATCAAAGTAGAGTAGGGTGGTCTACGATTAGGCTTTCATTCTAAAGGAAACCGAAGAACCAACCTTTAGTCAATAGGAGCCCTACTTCCTTCAGTCGCAAACCCATTTCTTAGTCATCGGGCGGAGCGCACCTTTGGTACACTTTCAAAGGCGAGCTCTTTGATAGTGACTTCTTTTTTAGGGTAGGGCGACGAAAGGCTACTTCAATCTAGGAAACAGTTGGAAACTCGAGAGGGTCGCCTTTGGAAGCGTTCGCCGGTAACCAAAGCGTCACTCCTTCCTTTTGATTATGTCGTGACGCTGACTGAATCCGGTCCATAAACCTAGAAACAAAACAAAGTTTGTTCCCTTTCGTCAAGTAGGTAAAGTAGGCATACGAACCACTTTAGCTTTGCCTTAGACTCTATTGGAACAAAGCAAAGAAGGAGGCGGAATGGAGAAAGGAAAGGGACAAGGGCGGTCTTGCTTGGCGCGAAGGCTGCTGGTTCGGGGGTAGGGTACGGTACTAAAGGTCCTCGGACTTCCAGGCAGTTTTTATTTTCGGCAACTGTTCACCGTTGGATATTGCCAATACAGCCCCCTATAGTTTTCGTTACCGAGATATCTTTTTTTTTTTTCATTGTTCCCATGGATTTTTTGGGTAATCAGCTCCCATGCTGCAAACAGTAAAATAAGAACTGAACCTTGTTGCTCTTCTTTCTTTCCTCGCGGGCAGGAAGCACACCAGCAGCGTGCGTTGCGTGATTCCACTGTGTTTTTTGCACTTGACCGGGTGGATAGTTGACCGGAAGATAACTTCGATTCGCCCGGCCAGCAGGTGGACGGTGTGCTTATCTTGTGTGACAACACTACAGAGCGAGTGGTGACTCTTGTAGGCGGGCAGCTGTGTGACAACACTCTAGAGAAAGCGGCGCTTTCGTGTAACATGCTATGGTCTCAATGCCCTTACGAGGTAGTGATGAGTTTCACGCGCTCTAAGCTCGATCCGTGTGCGGTTAGGAAGATTGGCCGCAATCTGAGCGGTACCACTCACCCTACCCTACCACCTATAGGCAGCCGTCCATCCTACAGCCGCCCGAAAAGGAACTGCAGTGATCTTGAATAGGGATCCTACAGCGATAGATAGAATCCCCATAAAAATACCACTAGATAGAGCACCAGTGATTTCGTATCCGGTCAAAATCTTGGCTAATTGATCATAGTGGGTAGCTCCAGTAGACCCATAGATCATGGAACAAATAGGGTGGGTAGGCCCAACCATCACACTACACGTATAGACGAGAACCCCCTCGTTACCGTACGTGCGACTCTCACCGCATACGGCTTGCACAAAGACTCCTAAATCCATCCCGAGCCTTTTCTTCCACCTCTCCTCTCCAATCCTCGGTCCTTGATCAAACTTGCGTTCCCCAGGCGCTATGAGGGGGGGGGGGGGGGGGGGGGGGTGTTTCCTTTGCCTATCGTATGTATCGGCTTGGCTTCGTCCCGAACCAAGGAGGCATTCTGGCGGGCGCATGCGTGTAGGAATGCCGACTACAGAGACTAAAAGACTACGACTACAAGCCAAGCCGGAAGCGACTCGCTTCTATTCTCGTTGGGATTGGATATAGATGGGGAATCTATAGATCGTAGTAGTTTGCCAACCTCTCTAACTAACATACGATACAATTTAACTTCACGGTACGGCCAAAAAAAAGAAAGAGCTTTGCTCGGTTGGCCTTCCTATGCTGACGAATGCCTCATTTCTTTTCTCTGAAGTCTACAACAAGTGGGAGAGGCAGGATTTGAACCTACGTAGAAAAACTTCAACAGATTTACAGTCTGTCGCTTTTGACCACTCGACCACTCTCCCCTTCCCGGGTCGAAGCCCCCTGGCATCATGAATCAAGGGTTCTAAGAAGGAGGGTGGCGTTCGTTCTTATTGATTTGATTGAAGGGAACTAATACTATTAGCTTAGCTAGTGTTCCGGGAGAATCTAGTCATTTAGTCAGTTCATAACAATCTCTGTAAAGCAAGGGGCAAAGCTTCTACGACAGCTTCCCCCTCATGTAGTCGTCGGCCTTCCCTAGCCCCCCCTTCGTCTCTTCTGGCTAAGCATCTTTCGGCGGAGGAAAGGAGGCGACTAGTCGCTTCTGGCGAAGCAGCGAGTTCATGAGCAAGTGAATGAACGAGCCATGTTCCTAAAATAAAAGGAGTTACCATGTTTGTTTTCTTCCCTTCTCTTCTACTGACCTTGACTAGTTAATAAGGCTAGGCTAGCTAGCGCGCGTACTCTTCTGCTAAGCGAAGCAGCGAGCCTACCCTTCTCGAGCCTACTTAAATAGCTTACGCCTACCAAGCCTAGTCTACTAAAAAAGGGCTACAGCAAGCAAGCTTTCCCCCTTCCTTTCTTTGACTATTGAACCATGCCTGTCTGTTGGAGTACAGGGGTGATTCGGAAGGATCCTGCTATTGGAGTACCGGCAATCTAGTAAGGTCCTCTCTAGCTTGGGTAACCTTAGACTTTATGCTACCATAGTGTTTGGAATTAAATAACAATCTTCAATTCAGCCTTGAGACGTTTCCACTTGGTGCACAACCTGAACATAGGAGTACCCTCCACTGGAGTACTCCAAACTTGCTCAACCAAAGGGGCAAACTCTTCGTGGGAGGTCCAGAAATTATAGAAATTGAAAGGCTTCTTACCTGTGACCAACTTCTGCCCGAGGGTAACTATCCCCGGGGTATGATCGGAAATACCTGGCCCTGTGAAGTCTGCTTCAGAGTTCGGGAAAGTAGCAAGCCAACTTTCATTAACCAACACTTTGTCAAGCTTCCTGGCAATAATCTGCTCACTATCTCCGCAGTTGGACCAATTGTAGAGCGGGCCCTTAAAAGAGGGGTCAAACAGATCTATATCTAAGAAGCATTGGTGGAGGTCAGTATTATGGCTTCTCCCACTCCCACCCATATTTTCCTCATGGAATAAAGAAGAATTCCAAATCTTTCATAACAATCCAGGCTTGGTAAATCACTACATTGATCAGTCTCTTCAAATCAGCCCACAAAGTCAGATTCACTTTATTCGAACCGGCCCAGAAATCCCCTTTCTGATTGATGAAGCTACAAAACACATGGATTATCTGATCACTTATGTGAGTCACTTTTAGAATCAACGGATCCCAACCAACCCCAATTCAGCCCAACAATGCATGGTCATAATTATCAATAATCTATCAACCCCAAAAAACCTTCCTTTCCTGCTAATCATGTCTTTATTGATGGATCTTACTTTAGTTTCCACAAGGCCACCCACACAAACTAAGATTATTATTCGTTAAGAGATGTCTAAGCTCCCTTTGTTTTTAGGGCGGATTTACAACCAACCTCACATTCCAGCAACCGAGACTAATCATAAAGGGACCTTGGAAAGGACTATATGTACAGCATCACCTTCAGGTATTGAAAAGGTCGCTCTTGATGCAAGATTCCTCCACCGATCGATGAAGTCAACAGTACTTTCTTTGATCCCCATAAATGCCTTTGAGAAAGCTTAATCAACTCGATCAAGCATGGCGGACGATCTGCTTGGTGCAACTACTTTATGATGAATAAGTCCATCACATCCTCAAACGTTCGGATTGCATGAATGGGGAGAGATAAGAACCATCGTGCGGCGCCACCTTCCAAGGGCTTCTGAAAAAGGTAGATCAACATCCCCTCCTTATTTTCGTACCCTTGACAATCATTGCAGAAAGTGGCTAGGTGATGCATGGGATCACCAACTCAGTTATACATTCAAAAGGTGAAGAAAATTTCATTAGGAGCCTTTAGTCGTTGTTGAATTGCTACTGCTACTAGGCAAGAAGAGCGCTAATACATTATTCTCTCTCCTAGTGATCTACGACAACCCCCAGAGTAGGAATGAAAACCTTTCTTGGGGGATCAGATCCACCAAAGCCCATTCGCCTAGCAAGAGGAAGACCGGAGAGAGAGAATGAGTTAGAATCTATCCTAGCGTGCTCTAAACCTACAGTCAACTAGCTACTTGCCTCAGTTGTCTCCTGAAAGAAGCGTGCTCCATACCTACTACCAAAGGAATTCTTAAACGTCCCTCCATTCCAGACGAGAGAGCTCCAGTCTGATTAACCTGATCCACCATCTCGAAATCGAGACTATGAGAAAGCAACCCACCTTATTCAGCTAGCAGGGGATGGGAGGGATCCCCTTATTTTTTAATACAAAAATGGGGAGACTCGGAAAGCAGCCTGCCTTAGTGATTGAGCTCCAAGAACAGGAAAAGTCTTTGGTTATCATCCCGACCAGTTCGTCGATTGAATGAATTGATTGGCTAGTGTCACACAGGTTGATCAATACAAAATTTTTCACAAGAGACAGGGTAGACGAAGCTTTCAGTCTCATATGTATGATGTTTCGGTACATTCTTCCTGGGCCGGGCTTGTCTTGCTTGATTGATCTCGCGCCTTACCTTTGCTTCCGCAAAAGACCCGAGGATGAGCATGCCTAAGAATGAGTAGTCGCGCCGGTGCGGAGCTCTTCATAGAGCGTTAGAAAGCGTCAGTTCTCATGGCGAGGCTAAGACGCGGCCCCCCAATTCTCAACCCCTCCCTTGGTTTTAGAACAAAAATTTTTAAAAGTTCTGTTAGGTTCTTAGTAGCAGTCGGCGACCCTTTCTTCTTTTACTTAACATAGCTTTTCGTCTCCTTGATAGCAGGAAGTTCTCCAAAAGTATGAAAAGCTGGAGGACTTTGTACCATCCATTCTAGTGTGGTTGAATTCTGTTCAAGAGCCCAAGGACTTGGAGCACATCTTTTGTTATTTCCACTGCTTAAAGTGATTGTTACGACCACGAAGAAACAACAAATCCCAACTACGGATATATAAGAGCCAAAACTGCTAAGGGCATTCCATCCAGCGTAAGCATCTGGATAATCTGGAATGCGACGTGGCATACCCGAAAGCCTTAAGAAATGCATGGGAAAGAAGGTCAGATTAACCCCGAAAAAAGTGATCCAAAAATGGATATGACCTAAAGTTTCAGGGTATGTCCCACCAAAGATTTTACCCACCCAATAGTAAAATCCTGCATATAAAGCGAAAACGGCTCCCATAGAAAGTACATAATGGAAATGTGCAACCACATAATAAGTATCATGTAGAGCAATGTCTAGCCCAGAATTTGCCAGGACTATTCCGGTGAGTCCTCCTATGGTGAACAAAAAGATGAACCCTACAGCAAATAACATGGGTGTTTGTATTGTATCGAACCCCTCCACATGGTAGCGATCCAACTAAAGATTTTGATTCCAGTGGGGACAGCTATGATCATGGTAGCTGCAGTGAAGTAGGCATGGGTATCAACGTCTAAGCCCACAGTAAACATATGATGAGCCCAAACAAGAAATCCTAGAACACCTATACTGATCATTGCATAAACCATGCCTAGATACCCGAAGACCGGTTTTCCTGAAAAAGTCGAAACAATATGACTTATGATACCGAATCCAGGCAGAATGAGAATATACACCTCTGGATGACCGAAGAACCAAAAGAGATGCTGGTATAATATGGGGTCCCCTGCAGATCCTTAGATATGTGAAGGGCACAGTCGGACTTGGGATCCTTGGGGCCAAGCCAACCCTAAGGAATGCATCTGAGATTTGTGTGGCCGAAGCTAAATGCCACCCCCTTAAGGCTCTCAATTAAGGTCCCTAATTGATCAATCTTGGATACACAGAGTTCCCTACTAAACTGAAGATTCCATTGAAGCCCTTGAGAAGATGACGAGAGGATATCACACACAAAAGGGTCTTTAGGAATACAATCACAAAAGAGGCGGGGGAATATAGATGCTAGAGGAGACTCGCCCCACCATACATCAGTCCATAACTTTATGGAATCGCCCCTTTGAATTTTTGTTGATAAAAGGGGCAAAAATGAGCTGGCTAGATCCAAAATATGTTTCCATGGGCAATCTGAAAAAACCTTCACGTTTTTGTTAACTTCTCTCCCATTAGGATGAAAGCCATATTTGCTTGAGATAACCTTATTCCAAAGTGTTCCCTTTTCCTGGCCAAAACACCACATCCACTTACCAAGAAGTGCTGAATTCTTCAATTGCATGTTGCCAAGAAATAATCCCCCTTGCTCAAGGCCTCTAGTAACTTGATTCCACCTAACTAAGTGGTCCTTATTTTGCTTTCACCTCCTTCCCATAAGAACTCCCTTTGAAATTTTTCAATAATGTGCACCACCTTCGCCGGAGCTCTAAACAATGACATAAAATAAATTGGCAAGTTGGCTAGCTCAGCTTTGATCAACATCACTCTTCCCCCTATAGAAAGTTGTTGCTTTTTCCATATGGACAATTTCTTTCTCATTCTTTTGATAACTGGATCCCAAGCTCCAACCATTTGGTTCTTCCACCTAAGGATGTTCCAAGATAGTGGCTCATGTTTAGAAAAAGGTTAGTACTCTTTGGGTCGAAATCCCTTGTGGTAAAGTAAGAGTATATTAGTGATTTTTGTTAATGTAACTTGCTAGAATTGTATCTAGGAAGTAGGAATCGAGGATTTAAGTTTTAATCCTAATTTCTTTTAATATAGTGTAAAAACTTTTTTCTCTCCCATGGAAGTAGGCACATGGTAAAACCATGTAAATCAATGTGTAGGTAACCCTTCTTTTTATTGATTTCACCATATTCACTTGTCAATAGTTTTTTCATCAACAACCCATTATTATTGATGATGACGAGTAGATGTTGATGTAAAAGTAAGTGGCAATACTTGAAGAAAGGAATTGAAAGTAATATATGCATATGCTTAGAATGATATGGACATTTTACTCATAAAAAAAAAAAAAAAGAATGATATGCACATTGGAACAAATGCACTATTTCTTGTAGATAGTCATCTGAAGTTAAACGAGCATTAGACAGCAAGCACAATGGATCTAAAGCCCTAATGATACTGCTGGGAGGTGTTTATTTGGCATTGTTCTTTGCCATACTAGACCAGATGCTTCTAAACATTCACTTAAAAAAAAGGATCAATATAATGTATTTCTGTATCAGTTGGTGGTGCCCTCCTCCAAAAGAAAGTGAACCTTAAGGAGTATTTTAGGTGTAGCCCAAGTGTGCTGCTCTAAGCATTAATATTTTCTCTGATAATGGCAGAGTTTTCATCTTTGGTCGATATTTAATAACATTTTTTAATCTCTGTGAGGTTAACTTGCTTTTCTCTTTTTCAAGGCAAGTTATTCTTCTGCAATTTCAAATCCTTAGTTGATTATCGATCTGTTGTCGTGATTAGCTTCTTGTATCACTCTTTGGATGCCTTAATTATCTGTTGTCAATGAATAGAATTGTTCGTTAACAAGCTTTTTGTGTATTATCTTCCTTGTCATATATCCTTGTGTAATTTAGAAGGGCTTTCACCATTTAAGATAGTTTTCCAAACACCGACCTTTTATGTTTTAAGTGTATCCTAAGAACATGCCCTCAGCACCACTTTAGGAGGTTCATCACAATCCACAGCAGCTATTCCAGTAACAAGTTTCTACAAATGTCATTCATTTAGTGTATTTGCACTTTTAGCATAGCTTGTAATATTAGTTTGTTTGATGGCAAAATTTGCTAATCAATTGTGCCCTTTAATGATTTTGCCATTTATCTGATCCCGTGATTTATCAGCAACAAAGAAGCATGTTCAACAACGAGGATGGTCAACTTTGATGGCTTTGTGGTCTTACATCATGTAATGCTAGACCGTTGGTAGCCTCAGTGAGATTAACTCTCTCTTGATGCCATCTTGCTGACTTGCTTCCATGGACTTTAGAGCATGGCTTCAGTTATATCCGACATTTGTATGGATTGAAAAATCAATCAGTATAGGATGAAACTGATTTGAGACATACAATAATAGGTATCTGTCGATAAAATAACCATTGTTTGAAACATTAACAAATGTCTTAGACCGAGGAAGTCCAGTATCAATTCGGATTGGCCAGTTAATGTTAATATCAGAGATGATAGATACAGCTATTAGTACTGGTACCTGCTTAAAAGACAACCTTGGTCATCTATGAGAATTCTAATCTTTGTAGTTATGCTTCACATGGCCACCCATGGTGGGTTGTTACCATGCAGTGTGTGGGTGTATGTTTATATATATAGAATTCATTCTCTTGCTTGTATCAGATGTTTTTGTGACCCATAACATAATTAGATTATAATTCAGTCAGCTCTAGCCTCTAGGACTTGATAACATATTTGTCATTACACACATTCATATTTTGTTACTTGTTGGCCAACAGATTTCACTGAATGCCATGTAAATTACTCTTGTCTAAAGGTTCCATGATGGTAAATCCCATAATGGTTTGATACGAGTCAATGCTGTATATTTTTAACTTCATTTTAAGAATTCCTTCTAAAATTCCTTGTACATATATGTGGCAGCACTAAATGTGTAGTATCCAATAAAGTAGTGCTTGGAGTGTTTACCATAAAATTTTCACATTTGTGCGAGGAAGCTAGAGATACTAGTCACATAATACAGGGCAGGATCAATTTTCTTTTGAATCTGCTCTGTTGTTGTACTGAGAGTTAACGTATTATTTAAGCTATTGCTTGATGGAGTAACTTGGTCTAAAATATTCAAAAAGATGATAGCTTACTTTTCTTTTATGGATCTTCATATTGACCCTAAGGATGATAAGATTTCTTTGTTTCTGTGGTTTGAGTTTTGTGACCCAAAATGGAATTGCAGTTTGTTCTACAATTGATCTTTAGTTTTTATGTGGCTTTAGTTTTCTATATTTCAAGAAATGTTCTTGATTTTCCATGGTAGTAATCATGTTACTGTTGTCATCATCGTCATCATCATCTTGCAGAAAGGGACATATGATGCTGAAAAGAGAGTGGTGAAACTTCATAGTGAACTCGTAGGTAATGCTTCAAAGGTAATTATTTTGACAATTCTGAGTTTACACTGCATGAAAATCATCTTATTTCCTTATTCGATTTATGATCTTCTAGAAGTACTTTATAATTCTTATTTAGTAGGAAAAAAGAGCATGACATATTTTCTTTATCTTTTTTTCTTTCACCCTGAAATTTTTTGTTCCCTCACCATCATTTGGGTATAGCAGATATCTGTTTCAACTGAATTTTCAGAGATGATTACCTTAATAATATTATGAATGGATGGGTGAATTATGTATATATTCTAGTGCTAGTATCAAGGTTTTAAGTATCGACCGATACAACTCTGTATCAGGCTGGGTCGATACCCAACCCGATACCAAGTTTTTAAACCTTGGCTAGTATAGTCATTTTATCAATTTGTATACAGTTAATGTAGTTAGGTTAGTATTGGTTATTAGTAAATAAAACTGCTATGGTAACATTGAATCTTTTGTGTTGGTTGAGCAATGAAAATGGCAAATATACGTTTCATTTAGTTCAAAGCTCTCATCATTGATGTTAGAGTGTGTATTTCCTGACTATTTTGATAGCCTAATTTCTGCAAATTTATAAAAAGGAAAAAAAAAAAAAGTGCACTCTCTCTCTCTCTCTTTTTCTTTTTCTTTTTTTTTTTTTTATCAAGAAGAAAGAAAAAGGGTTTGATTTTTTTTTTCTTTTTCTTTTCCTTGTGCACGAAGTAGCGTCCTCACAAGGAGTTGCCTAATCAGAAACAAAGACAAAATCGATCCTTATCTGAAAGGCCTTATCACATAAAACTGAATGAAACTACAAAATTCAATCTCTTTGAAACACCTCCAATGGAGAAATTCAACAAAAAACACAATGATTCTGGCAACTATTGGCCACATTATTGTCTTATATTGGCATGTTATAAAATAAGCTATTCAATTCCACTGCCTGCCTGAACAAATATGGCTTAATTTCCATGCTCATAGGTCGGCACCTCACATCCAAGGCACCATTATCATGGATTAACCCTCTACCGCCAAATCTCTGTACCCAATAAATAGAGCCTCTTGAAGGCCGTTTAGCAAGGCCAACACCCTATGTCTCACTGAATTTTGCTTCACCAACCACACCGCAATATGCATGAATAATATCAAGAATACAGAACAAATGAAGAAGAAGACATAATATGCAGCAGAGGTGAATTGAGCAGAAATTTCGTTGTGTCTTTCTCAGACATCAGCAGTTACATATATATACAAAGGAAAAGAACATTCTAGCCAACTGTTTTCTAACAAACTCCAGGTTATATTTACTAAAGAATAAAAGAATTTTCTAGAATCTATCTATTCCAAAATTCCCCCTCAAGATGAATATACATTAATCATATTCATCTTGCATAATAAGGCGTGAAACTGTGCTCTTCCAAGAGCCTTCGTAAGAACGTCTGCTACTTGCTGTCCTGAAGGAACATGAATTGCATTTATAACTCCTGCTTGTAGCTTTTCCCTCACAACATGGCAATCTATCTCTATGTGCTTAGTACGCTCATGGAACACCGGATTTTCTGCAATGTGTAGGGCTGACTTACTATCACAAAAAAGTAAGGCTGGTCGAGAATGATCAATTTTCAAGTCAGCAAGGAGGTACTTCAGCCACATAATCTCACGGGATTCTGAAGCTAGGGCTCTATACTCTGCATCAGCCGAAGATCTAGAGACTGTAGATTGTTTCTTTGACCGCCAAGATATTAAACTTTGATCCAAGAATGTATAATATCCTGTTATAGACTTTCTGGTGTCCCTACAAGCTCCCCAATCTGAATCACAAAAACCCTTAATGTGCAGTTGTGAATTAGCAGAGAAGAATAGGCCTTTCCCTGGAGAATGCTTGATGTACCTCAGTACTCTATAAGCAGCATCCATATGCACCTTTTCTGGTCTATCCACGTACTGACTAAGTTTACCAACAGAGTAGGAGATATCAGGCCTTGTTTTAGTTAAGTATAGCACCTTACCCATCAATCTTCTGTAGCTAGTAGGATCAACAAGTAATTCTTCATTAGTGTTCTGTAGTTTCAGGTTTGTATCCATTGGAAAATCTGTAGGTTTGCGCCCCAAGTAACCAGCTTCTTCCAAAATCTCAAGAGCATATTTCCGTTGAGACAATGAAATCCCCTTTTTACTTCTTGCTACCTCAATCCCCAAGAAGTACTTCAATTCCCCCAAATTCTTGATATTAAAATGTTCATTTAGGAAGTTTTTCAGTCGGTCAATCTCATCCATACTATCACTAGCTAGTATAATATCATCAACGTAAACTAACAATGCCAGAAAAATGGAGTCAGACTTGTAAATGAACAAGGAATGGTCTGACTTTGATTGTATAAAACCATAATCAAGCAAGGCTTGTGACAGTTTGGAGTACTATTGTCTTGAGGCTTGCTTCAGGCCATATAATGACTTGTTTAACTTGCATACCTTCGCAGAAAATTCCCCCTTGCTGCCAGCATATCCAGGAGGTAATTCCATATATACTTCTTCATGAAAATCACCATGAAGGAACACATTGTTAACATCCAACCAAGGATTGACTTTTCGGTGCCGCCTGGCGGCCGAAACGAGATGGGGGTGAAATTTCAGCAAAATTCCGCCGAAATGGCCCGAAATAGGTTTTTTAGCGAAAGCACTGGCACGCTGAAGAAACGCAATTTTTTTCAAAAAAAGACAAAATTAAACTACTAGAAGAGGAGTTTTACCGAAATCGGCGGCACGCCGACGAAATGCCCTTTTTAGAAAAAAAAAGCATAATTAAGCTAAAATAACATAATAAACATGATTTTATACAATATATATGCAAAAAATAGATAGAATAAGGAGTATTTTATCTAATTTATGAACAAATATAAGCACATGAACATAAACAATTACAAGGCTACAAGCCTACAACTACAAGCACATTAGATTAATAATCATAAAAAGACAAATTGCAAAAAATGCAAAATACAAAGTAGAAGTCTACAAGAGAGTCAAGAGATAAGAGACAAGAGTCACAAGACTACAAAGTACAAAGATCAATAAGAAGTAGAGTGTCTAGAAGGCTGGAAATGCTGATGTTGTTGCTGTCGTCGTCTCTCAAGCATATGAACATATGGCCTCCACGACATGCGCCCTGTGTATTGACCTCTGTAACGGCGCACAACCTCCTTATACTCATCCTGATCTAAATCCACAACAAAGCCGACAGGAGGACAATCATCATAATACTCCCTCATAATAAGAATATCCTCATTCTCATCCTCATCCTCATTTGCTACGACTGGTGGAGGATAATAACCATACGGATATAGGATGGCTGGGACTGGCACTGGCACTGGGACATACCCATATTCGTATGCAGCTGGATATGGAGCTGGTGCAACTGGATAGGAGGGAAATAACCCATAGCTGTCAGATGTCTGAAACTGCCCTGGATATGGATATGCATATCCTCCATATTGCCCACTCTGATCCCCATAACTACGTGAAGATGTGCTGCTAGATCCCTCCATGTCCATACTCATAAACGATCGAGACATCTCATCCTCCTCCTGGGCACCAATCCTCTCCTTCCCCTTACCCCGCCTCTGAAAAGTACGTGCCTCTGGCTCTGACTGACCACCCTGATCGTATCGCCCTCCATGGTGGGAGTCCTGGGTGGCGTGTGTATACGCTGCCTCCCCAGTGAAAGGAGTAACCCCTGGCCCATGTGATTGTCCTCAACGTCCCTGATGATCATCTCCATCATCATCATCGTCGTCATCATCATCAGACCCTCCACCATCACTATCTCCATCATCGTCATCCTTGGAGTCTGACTCTCTACGCACAACTGACTGAATTGGGACTGAGGGCGTCGCTGCTGCTATAGAAACTGAAGGGGGCACTACGCTGGTATCTCTATCGAAAGAGTCAACAGAAGGAAATCCCCTCTCCTCCTCCATAACAGCATCAACATCAATCCCCATCTCTGCTGCGGCACGAGCAACGACTGAACTCGGTCCACTATCAGGCTCATCTAACTCTGCAGTCGTCATCCATTCTGAGAATGGGTTGTCGTCATCAATCCGGGTGCTGCATAGGATGTCTAGAAGGTCGTCAACATATGTACTACTACTCTGTGTCTTGATCTCTAGCTGCTTCACTTGTAATCTCATGTTGTAGTGACAAAACACGAGCTTTTGCAGCTTTTGATAGGCCAGCTGGTTCCTTTGCTTTGTATGAATCAACGCAAAGGTGCTCCAGTTACGCTCGCAAGCAGATGAAGATGCAGTCTGAGCGAGAATCTGACATGCAAGCTTCGACAAGGTAGGAGCAGAAACTCCGTACATGGCCCACCACTCGCTTGAAAAGTGTAATGATTTTCAATAAGCAGAAAAATAAAATTAGAAATTCTAAGTGATTTTAAAAAATTCACCAAAATGTAGTACATTACTTACATAGCATCATCCTACTCCGCGAGGCAATGGCGGGCGTCATTCCAAATGATCCTAATGCATCTCTAAACATGATCAACTGCAAGAGCATGTTTAGAATTTAGTAAAAATTGAGGAAAAGATTCCAAATTACAATTGATAGAGTACTTATTTATTATTTATATAGAATTTACCTCATTGCCGAAATCTGCTTACCCGCTAGAATTGGGATCGAGGTGGGAATAAACCATGTGCACAGCTGTCCACATATCTGAGCGCATCTCAAGCTTGTCCTTGCAGTGATATTTCGGGTTAAAGTAAGAGACCCTCATGTTCTTTCGCAATTCCAATCGTCATCCATGTAGGTAGGGCCTGAATAAAACAGAAACCAGCAAAGATGATCAAACAATATTTCAAAGTTTGAGTAAGCTTACTAGCTGAGATTAGATTGAAGGTAAAAGATGGAGCAATTAAAACATTAGTGAGGATTAAGTGTTTAGTGAGATGTATGGTGCCTTTATGTGTAACAGGGACAGTTTCACCATTTGGAAGCTTAACAGTAGAATTTATACTACATGAGATTGAGGACAACATGTTGGCACTACGGACCATATGATCTGTAGCTCTCGAATCTATTATCCAAGATGTTTGTGTTGGATTACAAGATTGTCGTGATAGGAGAGAAAAATATTGTGGTTCACAAAAAATACTAAAAACTGAGGGAACCGAAGTGTAGGGCAGAGGATCACCTGACATCGGTGGAGGGCCTAAGACACTGCTAGCCTGGTGTGAAGACCTGAGAGTGCTTGGGAGGTACCTGAATGGGAAATCAAGGATAGGAACTTCTGACATTGTTCAGGAGTTAATGGGAGTTGTGGAATGCCACCAACAACATCTCCTTGAGTCATTGTATCCCCTTGAACATGATTAGCAGCAGAAGTGCTTCTTCTATTTCGGTTTCCCTTCCAGCTAGGTGGATACCCATGTTTTCCAAAACATTTGTCTTCCGTATGTCCCTCCTTCCCACACCAAGTACACACAAAACGCTTCTTGTTACCATTGTTGAACTGATGTTTCTTCTGATACTGCTGAAAAGGTTTCTGAATTAGATTAGCATGAGTTGTGAGAGCAGCTGACTCAACTATAGTGCTGTGACCAAAGTTAGGTCGGTTGGATTTCTGTTTTTCAGCTTGAACAATAGAAAACACTTTGTGTTGCCATCATTTCTACCTCGGTTTGGGGACGCATGAGTGCGCGGGCGTGCTAGCATCTGTGCCGATGCAAGGAAGGAGTCGGAAACTTTTGACCCTGGCGCCGTTCGTACGTAAAACCAGACTGGTTGCGGTTTAGATACGACCTGGCCGCCTGTAGATTGGAAGACTTCTGATCCGGCGATTGCTAAGAGGATTGGGGTTTGTCCTCCAAGGTTCTTCCCCTAATTTTATGGCAATATTGACGACGGCCACGTTGGTGGTGGCCGTTTGATGTAGAATCTGCAGAAATTGAGGGCCGTGTGGGATGACGGCTGTTTCAAGGATGGATGAGCCGTGTGGGGTGACGGGCATTTCAAGGATGGGTGGTGATGAGAATCAATAAAAAAGTAAAAAGAAGACCAATAAAATCTTAGTACCTGCCGCCTGTTTCCCTATGGCCGTGATTGGTAGTATAGATAGAAGAGATCGGGGGCCGCTTTGAAGATTACTGGTTCCGGGGTGCACGTCGTGACTGCCCTTAGCCTTGCTTGAAGGGGTAAGTGAGATCGTACCTAGCGATCGGAGTAGGGCGTATCTTAAGATCGTACTTAGCCATGATCGGAGTAGGGCGTACCTTTTTAGCCTTGTCTAGGAGTAAGGGGGATCTCCATGTGTTGTTGCGACTGGAAGCAACAGGAGGATAGACTACTTTATGCTATGAGGATAGCATGAGAGTAGGGTGGTCTGAGAAGACCGAATAAGGGGTCTGAAGAGACCAAAATAGCTAGTATAGTTGTGTGTTGATCGAGGGATCCCTTTCCCTTGTTTGCAGGTCCCTATTTATAAACTATTTGGCTTAAACAAAAAGTCTCCCAACTACCCACTCTTAGAAAGTTGAACCCCACCTTGCACAAACCTTCCACGTTTTTAAGAAGTGGAGGACCCCACTCTCCATGTCTTTAAAGAGAGTCTTTATCTTGTGGACTTTTTCCGAACCTCCTACGTAATTGTGGGTTTATTAACCAACCCCACTTCCCTAATTTAGGGAGACTTGTAGCCACATAAGATTCAATTCTGCTACCGGGCTATGGCGGCTGTAAACATTGCCGCCCCCCCCCCCCCACTTTCTCATTACGTCGCTGCTGTAAGACATGATGAGAAAGTGTACACCTGTTACGAGGACCAGCCATATTAGGCTAAGATGGGTCTCATTTGTTTCATAGGTGTTAACGTAAGAGTCGGTCAAAATCCGAGTATTTATTTTTGATCGAAATAAAACAGTGAGTATAGCCATTTTTATGGCTAATTGTGGATTTGCCATGCCAGATTACGGCCAAATGGACCTCTTTTGTACATTCAGCATGAAAAAATCACGACCAAGACAATGTGACCGAATAATTCATTAGCAAGGACGTTACTGGTATGACCATTTTGTAAAAAAAAATGTGACCGGTTTCACCTTTTCTCACGAAAAATGAGGCCATGTGCCTATTTTTTCATTATTTGACTATTCACGGCCGAAAAGGCTTGTTTTTTAATCAAACATTTGGTCTGACGACCATTTTGTAATTATTTGCATAATCATGGTGCTTTTTAAACCGAAAAGGACTGCTTTTACTGTAAACACGTGGCCATGACCTTTTTTTTTATTATTTATATAATCATGGCCGAAAAAGCGTACCTTTTTTAAAGAATCATGCGGCCGATTTTATTGTTTAAGTAATTACGGCCGAAAAGGCCTACTTTTTAAACAAAACATGCGGCCGATCTGCAAACAAGATGACCGTTTTGCCCCCCGAAACTTTTGTAACAAATCATGGCCATGAGAGGCCATGAATCATTTTGATGGTCATTCGACCATGATGCAACCTTCTGCCTGAATTCCTGAATCTTGGAAATTAGTGCATGAAGGTTACTGGGAACATCTCGGTACCAAACATTGCGCCGCTTCCCAGTAGAACCAGGAAGCTTCTTGTCCTGCAAAATTGGGACTCCGAGTGGTTCGGCACTCCAAGTAAGACTTGGGATCTTCTTGTCTCGCAAACACGAATCGTGGAGAAGCCTCGAGTGTTCAAGATGACGGAGGCAATCGGGATACTTAGGTTTGAATGCTCAGGTGTCACCAAGCTTCTAACTCATAAGCTTCTGGTTTTACTTCGAGTGGGTTATTTCAATTGGTATACCGATTGAAGCTGCTGCCATCATGGAGTTCTGCCGTTGGTCCACGGATGGAAATTTTCATCATTGGACTTGTAAGAGCACACAATGGGCCGTAATAATCGGCACTTTGTCGTAGTGATATCATGACTGAGCAGATGAAGACGATAGTCCCAGTAGCAAAGCTTATACCGGTAATCAAGGCCCGGTCAATCGGGTGTTGACTGATCCGATGGTATTTTAAGGACACTTTCAGTTTCTTCTTTTCTAAGCAACAACTAGTTGAATGACCATTTTTTAATTACTTTAGTAATCATGGCCGAAAGGGCTTGCTTTTTAAACAAACATGCAGCCGATGATCATTTTTTAATTACTTGAGTAATTAAATGATGGCCTATGTATTGTGTGATTTGAGATGATCACGGCATACGGAAATGATGGAAATCATTTAAAAATGGCCACAACACCATCATTTGAAAATGGCAATATCACCGCCAGGCTACGTAACAGTGGATTTCCGTATGCAACCGGCTTACAAAAAGAGCCGATCCAAATATTTGCCAATGTTAGGGTCCCACCGGGCGTGCCAAAAAGATGTTGCCATCATTTCCGCCTCGGCTCGGGGATGCGTGAGTGCGAGGGCGTGCCAGCATCTGTGCTGATGCAAGGAAGGAGTCAGAAACTTTTTTACCCCAGCGCCGTTCGTACCTAAAACCAGACTGGTTGCGGTTTAGATACGACCCAGCCGCTTGTAGATTGGAAGACTTCTGATCCGGCGGTTGCTAAGAGGATTAGGGTTTGTCTTCCAAGGTTCTTCCCCTAATTTTATGGCAATATTAACGACGGCCACGTTGGTGGTGGCCGTGTGGGATGACGGCCGTTTCAAGGATGGATGAGCCGTGTGGGGTGACGGCCATTTCAAGGATGGGTGGTGATGAGAATCAATAAAAAAGTAAAAAGAAGAGCAATAAAATCTTAGTACCTGCCGCCTGTTTCCCTATGGCCGTGATCAGTAGTATAGATAGAAGAGATCGGGGGCCACCTTGAAGATTACTGGTTCTGGGGTGCACATTGTGACTGCCCTTAGCCTTGCTTGAAGGGGTAAGTGAGATCGTACCTAGCGATCGGAGTAGGGCGTATCTTAAGATCGTACCTAGCCATGATCGTAGTAGGGCGTACCTTCTTAGCCTTGTCTAGGAGTAAGGGAGATCTCCATGTGTTGTTGCCACTGGAAGCAACAGGAGGATAGACTACTTCATGCTATGAGGATAGCATAAGAGTAGGGTGGTCTGAGAAGACCGAATAAGGGGTTGGAAGAGACCAAAATAGCTAGTGTAGTTGTGTGTTGATCGAGGGATCCCTTTCCCTTGTCTGCAGGTCCCTATTTATAAACTGTTTGGCTTGAACACAAAGTTTCCCAACTACCCACTCTTAGAAAGTTGAACCCCACATTGCACAAACCTTCCACGTTTTTAAGAAGTGGAGGACCCCACTCTCCAGGTCTTTATCTTGTGGACTTTTTCCGAACCTCCTACGTAATGGTGGGTTTATTAACCAACCCCACTTCCCTAATTTAGGGAGACTTGTAGCCACATAAGATTCAATTCTGCCGCCGGGCTACGGTGGGTGTAAACACTTTGTTAATGGAAGGCAAAGGCTCCATCAGTAAGATGTGATCCTTGATAGAAACAAAACTATCATTCAAACCATTAAGAAATTTCACAACATAATCCTCATGCTGAAAAGAGGCAGCAGTACTAAGAGCACCACATTTGCAACTAGGAGTGCACTTGCAAGCAGGAAGAGCTCTAAATTGCATCAATTCATCCCACAGAGCTTTCAATTGAGTGAAATAGACAGAAACAGAGTTGGAACCTTGTGTGAGAACACCAATTTGTGACTGTAGTTCAAAGATCCTAGCTCTATTTCCTTGCGAATAACGCTCTTCTAAATCTAGCCACAACTCTCTGACAGAATCAATATACTTAACACTAGAGGCAATAGCTGGTGAAATGGAATTCACAATCCAAGAGTGCAGCATACTGTTACATGCTAACCAAGAAGAATATGTTGGATCTGTGGGATCAGGTTCAGGAATGGTACTATCAATGAAGCCCAACTTACGCTTGGCTTGCAGTCCATGAATGACAGCACGCCTGCATGAGCTATAATTCTCACTTGTAAGAAGCTGAGCCACCAAAACTTGTCCAGGATGGTCACCATGAGGAAGATAGAAAGGATTGGAAGGATTTTCAGTATTTGTGGAAGAAATGGGAGGATTAGATGCAGAGGTACTAGATTCAGTCATTGGAAAAATAACACAAACAGATGGTGAGTAAAGAAAGAAAAACAGTCAGATCTGCTCCAATCTCATCTTGGTCAGCAATCTAATCTTAGCAGTTCAGTTCAATGGCTTCAAATCTAGAGTTCACCTGATCTGGATCTTCATTCTCAATTGGCTACGATTCTACTGAGCTCTGATACCATATCAAGAATACAGAACAAATGAAGAAGAAGACATAATATGCAGCAGAGGTGAATTGAGCAGAAATTTCGTCGTCTTTCTCAGACATCAGCAGTTACATATATATACAAAGGAAAAGAACATTCTAGCTAACTATTTTCTAACAAACTCCAGGTAATATTTACTAGAGAATAAAAGAATGTTCTAGAATCCATCTATTCCAAAAAATAACACCGTCATATGATAAATGAAAACCACACAAACTTTAGACTTGGATTGCACCGAATGAACAGCCATCAAGGTTCAATTTGAACAAAGAAAATATGAGGAGCTCTCTAATATGCCAAAAATCTTATAGTTATAAGGTTCAAGGTGCTGGTTTTGATGCTATTTCGTTAGGGACCTGTTATGTTGTTTTGCTGGCATGCCGCTCATGCTGCTGCATTTTTTACGCCCTGAAGATCAAAGGCCCCACTGGAACAAAGGGGACGGAGGCAACAGGTACCATATCATTCCCTCTCCCCCTCCTCTTTTCTGCATCTTGTATTCTCTCCACTCATGTTTTTTTGTTACCAGTTATTCAGTTCATCTTTTCTTTTTCCCTATGCCTCCGTTTGAGGAGAACAAAGAGGATGGAAGCAACAGGTATGCCCCCATCTCTCTCACATCCCTTCTCTCATTTCCCTCCCCTCTCTCTCCATCTCTCTCTCTCACACACACACTTTCTCATCTCTTCTCTCTGGTTGTCTTTTTCTTCTTTTTGCTATTATTTGTGAATGGCATGCCATGCATCTCAATGGCATGCTCTACAGAACTTGCTGAAATCGACAGCATGCAATGCGTGCCATCAATTTTTCCTCCTTTCTGAGCGGCATGGGGTGGTATACCATTGGTACTACTCGAACGAAGGGCGGATTTAACACCCCATCAGAATCTAGTGGCAAGAACTGGTAGTGTTTTGTTGGAATGGACTAAATTTTGCTAGGATGGAATACCATGATTGAGAGGAAATACCAACTCTTACCATCTTGTGGTAAACCTAGAAACAGTACATCCATGAACCTATAATAAGTCAAAAAACTGTGAAGCAATGGACACCGTTGTTCCATGATTCCATCTATGACAGCCCCTGTGGCAGATATGATTATCTAGAAATTCTCCTGTTTCTCTCTGTCCAAAGGTGCCATAAAATGTCTTAAAATATTGCTTATAGAGGTCCAAAGAGCATCTCACTCACATACATTAACAGGGAGGTACAAGTTGTCTTATTTATAAAGATTTAGGAGAGACTTGGATTTGATTCCATCTTCACCCTAATCCAGGATGCCTAAGGCAGGGCAGATCAATCCAGAGCCACTTGGAATTCCTATCCATATCTTTCTCTCTATTGAATTGACTCCATTAATTGATGGAATGATCCTATTAATAGTATTAATATAGATTATCTTTCCCGTATTTTCCGGTACCAGGAACCCCTGAATTTAGAGCTGCTTGGCATTCCATCATGATAAATTTGGACAAGCCTTACCAAGGCCTCCATAATATTGTGACTTATGAAAGACAATCTAAGAAATCTACTTTTAGAATAATGAGATAGGGGTATTACCAGGTGATTGTTCTGGGAGTTGGTCCAGCAATGCTGGCAGTATGGTGTTCCAGCAAGAATGACCGATGGAAACTTTTGTTGCCGCCTGCGAAAACCAACTAGTTATGCTTATCTTCAAACTCCACACTGAAACATGCAAGAATTCAGTAATTTAAGTTAATGTGTCTTTGATCCGGGTGATTGCAGATGGTAACAGTTTCTCTTTCTGGACAGGTGAAAGAGATAACTCGATTTTTTGAGGTTGCAGATGGCACTTTGTCTTATTTGGTTGAGATGTCTACAAACTTAGTAGGTCTTGAAAAACATCTAAAAGCTTGCCTTAAGAAGCAGTGATTAGGATCATGTTCCTGTTTTCTGTTGAAAAAAAGGATCTGTGGCTGATCACGTCTCATTCAATATGAAAACTTGTGCTGAGAGAATTGACTGTAGTTGCTTGATTTGCATTGTAACTTGCTATGGCAGTTGTTTTGTAAAAACCTTACAGATCAAACTGAACTATTATAGGGTTTTTACTACAGTATACTGAAAAGGTCTCACCGTACCGTCTTTCGGCACATTCTTTTTCACTGTAATGAATGCATCTTAAGAATGTTAAAAGCATCTTGTGTTTATGTAAATAGCCTGTACTTTGGTGATCAGTGTGTGTAAAATACCTCGATATTTATGCATAAAATTGTTTCTAGAATAAGAAGAGGCTTTAATTTGCTTGCAGCAATTCTTACCTTACTCTCTGATTAGTTCTTTTCTATTAAAAGAATATAGTTTCCTTTTTTTTCCCGAATTTTTCTGCGTATTTTGTGGGGTGGATATGGGGGGTGCATATGTATCTGAAGAAAGAAAGCAATTTACAGTTGGTAGAAATTTTCATAGGAATCAAACTCGTCACAGTTAAACGTAGGCTTGTGACTCCGACAAGACCGTTGCTAGTGGTACTCCACTCGGCTATTTTTTACAACGTCTTATACGCAAATGATGGTACTCCACTCGGCTATTTGCTGTCTTATCTTTAATCTTTGCCAGCGAGTTTTCGTGTTTCATTTTCTAACTTGAAACGGTGATTAATCAAATACTATCCGCCATTTCCCATTCCTCATTCTGCGTTGGTGGTGGAGAATATTTCCCCACCATCTCTCAATCGCTCTGGCTTTCAAACTTGGACTCTCTTCTGCGTTCTATACTTCAGGAAAAAAGGAAAAAAGACAAAAGGGGCAAAAAAGAAGAAGGGAAAATAATTAAAACTAATGATAGTCAAACAACCAGTCCAGGTTTCTCGCAGATTAAACGGAATATTAAATAGACCCAGTTGTTTAATGTTTAATGAGTGGAACACAACGATGTTGGTGATGATCGGTCCTTACATGCATCTGCCAATTATATATCGAGTTCTTCTATGGTTCAAGGGCTCTTATTTTGGATTTCTAAAACCAGAGTTTGCCTATGCCAATATTGCCTACGATAAATAATCCACCGTAAATCTCTACCTTATCCACAGTGAGTCGTGTGCATCACAATCTTCACCGTCAAATTTTCAGGAAGGATGAAAAAAGGTGACTTTTTGGCCTGTATTTATAAAAGTAGTCCATCAAGATCTCATTTTACAAAATAGGGTCCCCTTTCAAAAGCAATTGACCTGAAGGATTACTTTTCAGAAAAATGGTTTTTAAGACATGTATGATATGCTCTCGTATCTCATGTAGAATGCGTTTGTGTTCCACACTTCCACATATATATGCGCTTGTGTCCATGTATAGTATTGCATTTTGGGCTTCTGTTCCAAGTAAAGTGATCATCGAATTTAATTATGTTTTAAAAGTAATCTTGTATTTAATTATGATGAACTATTTTTATAATTATTAAAAGAAAGTGATCCTTTATCATTATTTTCCCCATTCACGAACTAAGAACGCGAAGTGCACGAATAATATATCCCATCCCTTTCCAACCAGCTGACCCTCTGCTATATAGAGCAAGTCAAACACTAACTTTCTCCTTCTTTCCCCCTCTGTCTCCTGGTAACTTCCCTAGGCGCATGTTAGTAAACCCAAATTATATTTATTTTCAAAATTTTATATACGTCAGTGTGTGTGTGTGTGTGAGGGTTGAAATGCGAAATCTACAGCACAAATTCACACGGCCGGACACGTAAAATAGGATTTGAGAGAATAAATATCAAGTGCAGGATTGAAAATAAAAACCAAAGGTGCGTAGTCCTTGAGCTGACAGTCTCTTATTTTTAAGCAAATAGTTGTAAGAATGCCCGTTAATGTAGTTCAAACCTGCTATTCTCAGCCCCACCCTTTCTAGTCTCTCCTTCTTCTTCATCCCTCTCCCACCAATCCCACCTTGTCTCTTCTTCCTGGTCTTCGTCTCTATCCTGTGCGACCAGCTACCAAATATCACCATTATGAAGTCGAGACCAATGCCCCTCCTCCTTTACTACTGCCTCTTGACCATCATTATTTTCTCCATTAATTTCTCGGTGGTGGTGGTACTCGCAGGCCCTGCATCCAACGTACTGAGGTTCGATCTGATTCACCGGCACCACGCGCCCGAGCTCTGGGATTCAACGTCCGGATCATCACCACCAAGAACCCGCCTCGAACGCGTGGTGGATCTCATCCACAGCGATAATGCTCGTCAGGAGATGATCGCCCGGAAGCTGGGGCTGAGGAGGGTGGCTCGTGAGCTCCGGCCCATTGGAAAGGTGACGACTCCTCCTTTGGACATCAATTCAATTGGGGTTCCTCTGTGGTCCGCCGCACATACTGGGGCGGGGCAGTTCTTCGTTTCGTTCCTAGTGGGAACACCGTCGCAGAAATTCACTCTCATCGCCGATACCGGAAGCGATTTAACGTGGATAAACTGCAATAACAATTGCACTGATTGTCCCAGGAGGAGCGTTGATAATCGCCGGATGTTTAATGCGGATCTGTCGTCGTCCTTCAAGACCATTCCCTGCTCTTCAAGGTTTTGTAAGATTGGCCTCATGGAATCCTTTTCTCTCTCGCGTTGTCCCACGCCCAACGCTGCTTGTAGCTATGATTACAGGTACTGCACTTCCTCCCTTTCTCCATCTCCGTCTTCATTTCAATACGTAACGTACGTTCTGGTTAATTTGTTCAAAATTAATTAACCGCAATTACGTTGAGTGCGCGAGTTGAGTTGACTCGTCGTTAAATACACCTTTCCACCTTGTTTATTAGGCTTCTTACTTGCCAACAAATGGATTTGAGATTTTGGAATTTGGAGTCTTTGGAAACTTTTTGCCACGTGGACGGATGACTTGGCTAGTTAGATTGACCCTCAAGTTATTCCACATAGAAAAAAAAATAATTTTGAGATGCCTTAACGAACGTGGGTCCCGCAAAGCTTGTGCTTCATATCTTTATACGCTACTGGCGCTTGAAATTAATTTCCAATAATTAATATTGTTGAACGCTCCATGATTGTGAATGAATGTGTACTCACCACACAGATTTGGAATCTTTAATTTTATTGCCGTGTCAAGCACATGAGTTAACTCAAGTGCATATGGCAAGCACGTTGCACTGAGCGGGCAGGCTGAGTTAACTCGGTTGAGAAAAAAAGTTTGATGGCTTTTCTATTTTCTGACTACGAGCAGTTTGTTGTACCTATGAATAGATACGTGGACGGGTCGGCATCCGTAGGCTTCTTTGCGAACGAGACAGTGGTACTGGGATTTCTGAAGGGGCGGAAGACGAGACTCCACGACGTGGTGGTTGGGTGCAGCAAGTCCTCCTCCGGCAAGACCGTGAAGGCTGGTGATGGCATCATGGGTTTGGGCAATGGCAGGTACTCCTTCGCTACCAAAGCCAGTGAGGCATTCGGGGGCAAGTTCGCTTACTGCCTTGTCGATCATCTCAGCCCCTTAACAGTCCATGGCTATCTCACCTTCGGTAACTTCGGAAACGCTACCACCCTCCCACACATGCAGTATACAGATCTCGTCACCGATGTCTTCCCCACCTTCTACGCTGTTAATGTAAAGGGCATCTCCATTGATGGTGTCATGTTGAAGATCCCCACCAACGCCTGGGATGCCAGGGGCCAAGCAGGAGTCATTCTTGATTCCGGTACAAGCTTAACGCTTCTAACCCAATCAGCTTATGGTCCGGTCATGGATGCTTTGACAGCATCTCTGGAACATTACAAGAAGATGGACATCAACGTTAATCCCTTGGAGTTCTGCTTTAACTCCACGGGCTTTAAAGAGTCCCGGGCGCCCAAACTGGCCTTCCATTTTGCAGGCGGTGCTGTATTTGAGCCGCCGGTGAAGAGTTACGTAATCGATGTCGCTGACGGGATAAAGTGTCTGGGCTTCGCATTTTCTGCTTTGCCTGGACCCAACGTGATTGGGAACATTATGCAACAAAATCATCTGTGGGAGTTTGACATCAAGCGACATAGGCTGGGTTTCATTCCTTCCTCTTGCACTCAGGTTTAAGTCGAAGTTTTTTCTTTTCCTCTCTTTAATCCGAGCGTGAAAAGAAAAGGCTATTATTCATGTAATTCTTCTTATCTGAATATATTCTTTCCTCCCTCTTTCCCCTTCTAAACAAATCGTTCTCACACCTTATTTATGAGATCCCGACGTCTAAGCTCCGCCAGATCATTGCTGACAGTCCCGTGACTCTGCACTGCAGAAGAAAATGACTCAGGCCGACTCAAACTAAGGTTCTCATTGTACAGTTCGCTAATTCACTTGGTTGAGTCATAGGAGTACCGAATCAACATGTGAGTTACAGAAACTTATTGGTTGTGAGATTGCTAAGAGACCATAAACAGACTGGCTTTTAAACCCCCGACAAAAATCGAGTTCAAATCTTCTATGATGCATGTATGTTGCGATCTCTCTGATGCGTGCTTAGCAACCGACGTGTGTCCGAGACTTAATCTCCACTATCTCCGCTGCAACGACATTAACGCTGCCTTTACAGAAACAATAAAAAAATCATTTTTTTCAAATGCTTTTCCAACCCAATCGGCGCATTTATTGTTTGACAGACGACAGAATGGAGAGAAGATGTGCTGCATTTTGCTTACCAAAAAAAAGATGTGTTGCATTTAAGTAGTGATTTTTAGTCAGTTGATTATGAGGAAGTCAACTGTATTTGTTTTTGGTAAAATCTAAGCATTCATTTTTTTTTTTTGAAAGTCAACCCAGATGAGGATTTATATTAAAGTGGAACAAAACGAGGGGTAGTTCTACCCATACAATCAGCATGAACAAGGTGTTCCAACATAGGAGGCACCCTGTTCAACCAACAGCAAGAAAAGGAGTTAAGGGCAAAGCTTGCCGATCCATCAGCAAGCGAATTGGCTTCACGATACACTTTTGAGATCTGGATAGCTGGAAAAAAGGAGCACAAATGTCTAGCTTCATCGAGGATGTGGTCGATCCTCCAAATAGACGATCTGGGATTGGTGAGCGCGCATACTATTACTTGAGAATCACTTTCAAGAAGCACTTTCGGAGCATTGATCGCCAGTGCACATTTGAGTCCTTCGACTACAGCAATTGCCTCGGCATACAGAGCATCCTTTCTACCGATAGAGAGAGCCACAGCACATTTTACTCTTCCGTCTTCATCCCTTACCGCTACTCCAATAGCAGCCTCACCCGGAGCCCCCCGAGCCGCACCATCGACGTTCACTTTGTACCAACCCGAATGAGGTAGTTGCCACTTGATAAACACTTCCTGTCTGCTCCTGCTGGGAGTTTCTTTCTTTGATAACTGTTTGGAGTCTTCCTGTAGAGAGAAAAATAATGACGACGTGAGGTGAATGGACGGTGTGATATTTTCAAAAATAGACTTGTTCCTGGTGATCCAAATGGCCCAGCAAAGGTTTGCCTAGGCAGCCATATGGTCACTCCTACCTTCCATTAGCATCAATGAATTGAACATCCAATCTTTGGTACCTGTAACCGTAGTCAAAGAGGGAAGCCTACCACCCATACATCCGAACCAAAGAGCACGCATGTAGTCACACTTAAGGAAGAGGTGATCAGAAGATTCGGGCTCAGCTAGGCAAAGAGGACATACAGCGACTGGACTACCAAGTTTGGAGTGCAGAATTTCATTCGTGGAGTTGCCATTCCAAAGCATTTTCCAGATGAAGAGTTTAATTTTCTGGGGGGTGGGGAGGTGCCATAAAGAAAGCCATTTCTTGTCTTCATCTGCACTGGAGGTAGAGTCAGCAAACCCAACTAACATGGTGTAGGTGGAAGACACAGAGAAATTACCAGAGCTAAGCATTCATTTTAAGAAGTGATTTTTAGCCATATAGGATTGATATTGATGACAGTTGGAATACAACATTACTATTGTTCTGTGTAGTTCTACACTTACACAATTGTCGAGCTTCCCTTTTTTTATAATTCTTTATATCCTTGTTGTACATATGTTTGCAGGCTTTTCTCTTTTACATTTAGTACAACTAGTTTGGAAGCACGTGCCCATGTTATGTATCACAATTTAGTAATTAAAGATTAGTGATATATTTTAATGATTTTTTCTCAAAAAAATGCCCTCGATATACTTGTAAAATATTTTATTGGTTAAGAAGTTTGTTTGTTAGCAAATTTTTTTAGGGTATTTTTGGAAGAAAACTTATCTTAACGGTAAAATGACACTCATTTTCTGACTGAATTTGAATTATTTCTAAAGAGTATCACTTAAATACAAATTTCTAAATTTTTTAACACTTACGTTATCTTCATGTATGAGTGAGAGGCATTATCAAATAATTATGAAACACATGGTAAGATTAGTTTCAAAAATCATTATTTGGGTACATAAGTAACAAGAACTAAAAAATTAAGTAAACATAATTTTATAATATAAGAACACAAGGTGGAAATTTCCTGTAATTTTTTTATGCATTATTTTCAATTGTTGGTATAAAATGATGCCAAATGGAGCATTTCACATTTTGAAAACTAACTTTTGCTGTTCAAATGAGGTTATGCTTTTTAAAAATAATTCAGACTCAATCAATGACTTTCCTGTAATTGAAAATTAAACAAAAGATCGAAGCAGATAAAATCAAACTCTTTTTATATGAAATACTTAAAATTAAATTAGGGGAAAAAAGCAATAGATGGTTAAATGCGCATTAAATGCAAATAGTTTCTTCGTAGAGAATTTGGTTTTTAGCATGAATTTTTCTTTTAAAAAAATAGCCTGAATTGTTTCTCAAAAAAATTCAATTGCACGAATTTTTAAACATATTGAATCACTAAATTCTTAATAATTAGAAATTAATGATAGTTTTTACAAATAATTAAGAATGAATATCATGTTCACTTAAGGTCTTGTTTCAAAAACACCCTCAAAACATTTTTAACTTCATTAAAATCTCACTATAATAAACAAATTATTTTACGAGTATGTTGAAGGAATTTTTAAAATACAGTTCTTTTATACGAAATACTTAAATTAAAATGAGGGACAGATTTGCAATTGGTTTTTTTTTCCCAACGAAACTGGTTTTTACTATAAATTTACAAAAATAACTTTGATTCAGTCATTAAATTCTCGGTAATTAAAAATTAGAGATAATTTTATAAATAATTGAGAATGCGTGTCACTAATGTGTGGTTCTATTAATACCAAAAAATTACAGATTCAAAGTTATTTTAAGAAATATCACTAATGTTAATTACCAAAAAATTGATGACTGAATTTGTTTTAAGAGATAATTCCATGTTTGTTGATTTCTCATTTTTTTTATAATATCTTCATTAAATTTTATGTATATTTACGAAGTTTTATTAAAATTATATTAAATTTTATATATATTTTTTGATTTCTTAAGATTATGATAAGTTATTCTCATTCAATAAATTGTAAAGATTTAAGAAATTATGTATTGTTCTATTAACATCCTATGTTTACGCAACATAAAACACATATTTTTCACCTTCAATAGTTAAATTGATACTTTTCAATAATTTATGAAAATTATCATTAAATCTCAATTTAAGTGAATTAAATATTAATAATGTATTTAATATATTTAAATATAGTTAGTATAATATTAAATATATTTAGTATAATATTAGAATTGTTTTTAAAATATCACTAATTTTTAATTACATATATTTTGGATACTGGATATTAATTAATTTTAGCAAGTATAACTTAAAACCAATTTTAAAAAAAGAAATGTAGAAAATTGAAATTCAGTGGCCAATTGTTGGCCTTATTAGGCGACCGCATTCGCCTCTCTCTTTATTTTTATATAAAAGACGAAATTAATTTTAATTGTAATTATCAAAATTTGGTAATTAGAAATTAGTGATACTTTTTAAAAATAATTGAGAATGATTATCATTTTACGGTTCACATAATACTTCTCCCAAAAATGCCCTTAAAACACTTCTTAATCTCATTAAAACATGATAACAAACAAATTATTTTACAATTTCTTCTATAAAATCATTATAAAGCCAGAAAAAAACATTTCAAAGAATATTTAAATAGCAGGTGAAATCGGACAAAAAATAAAGCACAAAAAGATAAAAATGGGACAAAAATAATACTTAGTTGCGATTTCAATTATAACTATAATGAATTAATATGATGAATAAAATGCTTATAATTAATGAAATTATACTGATTCTCAATTATTTTAAAAAAGTTTAACTAATACAATGCATCAATAATTAATTTTATGACTAAATTTGAATTAAATATAATTATATTTATAATACAAGTAAATTAATACATTAAAATCTTGGTAACTATAAAATAGAAATACTTAAATAAGGAACATTCTAAATTTCTAAATAAGGTAAATTATACTTAACATTTAGTTAAAACATATAATTCATAATTCATTTAAGTCATGACTATACGTATAATTTTTTCAATAATGTACATTATGCATAATATAGAATTATAATTCATTTAATTAAAAAAATTGTACTTTTTAAATGCCTTTATATTTTACAATTATCTTTAAGTGGTATTTTTTGAATGAATCTTTTGTGAATAATGACTCTTATTTTTTATTATTTTTAAAAAATTGTGAAATACAATAGAATATGTTTTATAATATAACACTAAAAACAAATTTTTGAAAAATTTGAATGAGTTTCATTTTATAATTCAGAGATGTTTTCTACCTAAAATTTCATTTAAAAGGCTTATAAACATTATGTTGGGTGTATTTGGAAGAAATGTTCTGTGAGCATTAATATAACTTTTAGTCTCAATATATTTATTTTAAATCATTATTTTATAATTATATGAAGAACAATGTGACCGAATCTGAATTATGTTTTAAGAAGCATTACCTAAAACGAAAACTAATTTTTAGTAATTAAAATTACGAGAATAACCAACAAAAGCATCAACAGCGCATTTAATGTTTCTGTTGCATTTAATGCTTGCGGACGAAATTGGTTTTTAGTTTAAGTTTTCATAAATAACTATGATTCAGTCACCAAATTTTGGTAATTAAAAATTAATGATGCTTTTTACAAATCCCCCTGACAGTAGAACGGCATTGATTGACTAAATCGTCAATTATTTTCAAAAGTAAACTAATGTACAAGTGTTTACTAAAAAAACAAATTAAAAAAACCTAATCTACAAGTCGCTTAAAGCCAACTGGGCTCACGTATTCACTTAAAGCCAACTGAACTGACGTACAAGTTCAGTACAAGTAAGCGTAAATAGCGATGTATTTAAGGACGAAAACGGGAAAAAATGTTAGAAACGTAGGTCAAAATAGAAAAAAAAATCAGGACAAAAAAAGTACAAAGAGTTTCTTTTATAATAGGTAAATAATAAATAAAATAGAGGTAATAGATAATAGATAATAGAAATAGAAATAGATAATAGATAATAGAATAGATAATAGAAATAGATAATAGATACATTGCACGTTAGGAAAACAAAAGAAAATAAAATCAACAACGCTTTATCCTAACTAGTTGGTTACAACAAAACAAACCCTGTTCTGTCATTATAGAATGTAAAAACTTTTAACTTGCATCTTTAATGATTTAGACAAAGTCCATGCATGCATTTTTTTTTCCATCCCCAACCCTCTTGTGTCCCTCAACATGCACAATCGCTTATTCTTATATGCATGTGCATATATCCGAACAGATCAGTGGACTCCTACTGTATGAGATGAGAATAGTGTAGGGTACCAGTAAAGTGCACAAACCAGCAGAGTTTTCAAGCACCAGTATTGATTGACCTATGCCACCTTTCAGAGCCTTTTTAGGTCAAAACAACCATCTTTTTCACAGTTACAGATAAGAAGGAATCAAAGATGGTTTACGGATAAAGACAATTTCACAAGCAAAAAAAAAAAAATGCTGACTGGCGCATTAAACAATTTCTTGCCCTTAAACAGTTCAAGCTGGTTAGATTGAAACACCAACATTAAAGAGGATTGAGGGAATGAATTGAGCACATTTTCCCAACTTGTGTGCAAGAGTCCCAACAACATCTTCAAAACCTATAAAGATGAAGTCAGGCGTTTAGAAAAAAAGAGCACACAAACAAACATATGGACACAAAAAGTGGCTTGTACCTCAAGTGTCAAGACAAGATAATAAGTCCCTATGAGACATGGAAAAATCAATTCAATGACTTCCTGATCATCACACAGGATTGGTTAAAAACAAAGAGTCGCCACCATTCTTTTTAGGTGTGAATAGACACCAAAATCTCAAATAAGCACAAAAAGGCAAATTTAGGGTAAAAATAACCCTATTAAAAAAACAACCAGAGATGGGTAAGGGGATTAGGTTATGAACAGGGGAAGGTGTTATGCAGCCCTATTCATCTATACAAGGTGGTTGCCAATTATTGTTCATGTTTTTTAAGGGAAAAAAAAGGCTTGCTAATCAAAACAAAAGTAAAAGAAAAATAAGAATGTATGGCTTTTTCCCATGTGAATGATCCAATTAATTCTGGATACTCCTTATGAAAACAAGAGCCATTTACTTGGGCTTCATGATTGACTGAAATCAAGATAAAGAAAACAAATCTAAAGTGAAAACTTAAAAAATCTAGCTTCAAGTTAAATTCTGGAAATCTAGAAAAAATATTATTTTTATAAAATATGGCAAAATTAAACTTGAACAGTCCAGGACATAGATATAGCCCATATTTCACATTAGATCAAGAAATCAAAATAAAAAATACCTACGTTGATGAAGAACATCAAAAGGAGAGAACTTAGACCGTAGAGTCTTCTTTCAAAAGTGAAAAAGGACTCAAAAACCATATCATGAAACCCTAGAAGTTACTTTTAGGCTTCTGAATCCAGATCTATCATATAGATCATGATAGATCCAGGATTTTAGCCTAATATCACAAAAATCACGAAAACAGTGCTGTAGGTGCAAAAGTGGTGAAAATCTCAATTTTAAGAGAAAGAGGATTTCATGCTATAAACATCATGGATTCATAGGATTCATTCAGATTCAACACAAAATCATTAAAACATAAACATGATATTCAAAGCAACCACATCTCACAGATTAGAGCACATGGGGGTCTATCTTACGGATCCACCTGTTCTCTTTTCCCCTAGCTCTCTCTTCACGTTTTATGGCTAGAGAGGATTCTTGAGGTACTTTGAGATAGGTTTAGGGATACAAACACAATCAAAGGCCTTATTTTATAAAAAAAAAAAGAAAAACAGATTACGGGGTTCTATTCTAGGGATCCACCTGTTCCCCTTTCCCCTAGCTCTCTTTTCACGTTTTACGGCTAGAGAGGATTCTTGAGGTACTTGGAGGCAGGTTTAGAAATACAAGTATAAGCCAGGCCTTATTCTACAGCAATGGAGAAGATCCTATTATTTCTAGAATTGAAGACAGAAAATAAAAGGGAAAAGGGACTTACCTGGATTGAGCAAGCAGAGCAGCAGGGATTCCTCTCTTCACTTAGAGCTCCTTAGACTTCAAAATTTCGTGGCCCTTTGCTTGAGAATCTGCCCTCTATTTATAGGCAAACCCAGGGGCATGGTTGGTCCAGAGGGATATACCATGATCCTCAAGATTGAATTGAAAATAGGGATAATGCCAATCCATGGCCAACAAGGATAAATAAGAGATTTCGATGGATAAATAAGAGAATTCGAATCTCTCAGAGAGAGACTTAGGTGCAGATAAGGCTCCAAAATCGAGAAAGGATAAATTCGCACAAAAACCCCGTGCCCGTATATACATTACGGGCGTGTGCTACCCGTAGAGTCAATACGGGCATCGCATGCCCGTAAATTAATCGCGGGCGCGACCAGCCCGTAAACAAAATACGAGCACTGCATGCTTGATGAAATTTTATGCATTTTTGGCCTGTTTCAAATCCCAATTACATATTTTCAATTATTTTCTCACTTTATAGTGCAATTTGGGGTGTCTACAGTCCCATGTACGTGGCTCCACAAAGAAGCAAGAATGATATTAACCCCTGCAGGGGAAGCCTGTTACAATTATTACATGAAGCAGCAAAATATATATATAAAGAACTTGAAATATCATGTAGCGCCCCAGATCCGAGTCTGCCCTATCACAGTACCAACCCGTACACGAGATCTACTTATGGGCCCAAAAGAACCCAATAAACATAATTAACGTAGGCAATTACAAAGTAATCATCAGAGTGCATAAGCAATAAGAAGCATGGAATAAAAATTTCCATATAACAAAAGATCATCTATATAATAACTCCAATAAAATACATCTGTGTATACAAAAAGGCAACTAAGATCTCTCCATCACTATCTCTTACATGAGCATTCATATACAATGATGGAAATCTAAAATTTACTTCAAGTCTACAAATCCCAAAAGAATAATTACATCCCTTTTTATAGATTCTAAAAATAAATACAATAACACAAAGCGAACCCTACTAAGGGTAGTAGAAGCCCTCGGGACTGCGCTCAAGCTCACCCTCAATATCTGCCCCAGTACATGGCTCACCAAGCGGATCTGAAAACAAATCCGGAAAAACAAAACGCATGAGACTTAAAGTCTTAGTAAGCAGCAAACATGCATGAATGGAAACAGTTTATGCAATTCATATATCATGTATAGAAGCAGTTTAGGCAATTCATATTCTCAAGTCAAGTATCTAAAAAATATAACACATAAAAATTAGCTAACAAACCTTTCTCAGCAGTTACTAGAACTAATGTCACATTCCACAAACCAAAATATAGTACTCAATGCACAGCCAAGTGTCAAGTGGGACTACTCGTCCACTATTAAACGCCAAGTGGGACTACTCGTCCACCGCTATTCCCTAGGCCATGTGCCTGGTAAGAGAATTCATCATATCTTTACCAATATCAAATAATATTCACAATGCGTAAGAAATAACCAATAAGCACTTCACATCCAAAGCCAATTCACAGTAGAATACATACCCCATAAAGTCCACGAATTACGTATTTGAGAAGTGGGATAGTCTTAGGAATCCCAAATATGCCACCATACCAAAAATCAACGGATTTTGAGACAAAAAGTTTCGAGCCTAAAAAATATTCCAAGTCTGGTTAAAACGTTGACTTTTCGGTATATAATTTTTCTAGACAAATCTACAAGGAATTTCGGGCTCAATTTCTGGCTGTGGTCTATTGGAGAGTAAACGAGTCTTCTAAAATTTTCTGGGCTTTTGAATCACTCATTTGGGTGACAAACTCAAAAAGTGGCCTTTTATGAAATTCGGGAAAACTGGAAATTTAGGCATGAACTGGAAAGTTGACTTTTTATTGGTTGGGAATTGGGCCTTGGGACTATTTTTATTGGTTCCAAATAGGGGATAAAACCTTATTTACATGTAAAGACTTAAATAAATGGAGCAATAAATACACAAGACATTTACTTTTCATGTAATAAGGGTGTTGTACAAGAGGCTTGGGTTGTTTGGAAAAGGGTTGGGGAAGAAAGGGATGAAGAACTGTCAAAACAGGGTCCCCAACGTTCGAGCGTTAAGGCAATACATAGGGCAACGTTCGGGCGTTGAGGTTGGATGTTTGGGTGTTAAGATAATAAGCAAGGCAACGTTCGCGCGTTGAAGGTGGACGTTCGCGCGCTAGGGTGAAGACTAGGGTTGACGTGCGCGTGTTGAACCTTCTCCTAATGGACATTCGCGCGTTGAGGCTCTAGATTAATAGCCCAGGCTAATCCTGATTCGTGATTAGGATAACAGGGATGGATTTTTAGGGGTTTTGGCTCAGGATTAATCGCCAAATTTCAGGATTAATCGCCAGGTCGGGTTTTCAACTATTTTGGCTATTTTCAACACAAAAATCATGTAAATCAATTCTAACACTTCCAACAGCAAATATAATGATCATAAAACAGCCCAACATGCTTTAAAACATTTTCCAAAACAAAGATTCATCCCAAATCCTTATGAACATAAACCCAACCTATAAAACACCATTCAAGATACCAAACTCAAACCCTAATCAGAAGTATAATCAATAGAGGTTGCAAATCCATGGCAAATCAAAAGAAAACTAAACAAGATAATTAGATAAACCAAACCTTATGAATTTTAGAAGCAAAACCCCACATGCAAGTGATTTTCCAGTTTATCAAAACCCTAGGAGAGAGAAATACGAAAATCCAATAAATTCATTTTAGTTTGAAGGGTTTGTTACTTACTTGATAATGGAGAAGCAAATTTCTCTTTAATCTTCCTCCTCCTTCTTCTTCTCCAAGCCTTCAAGCAAGCTCCTACTTTTCTCCTCTTGTTCTATATGTCCAAGACAAAGAAAAGGGTTCTTAAGACACTAGATATTTAGTTAGGGCATCCCTTTTATATGCCCAACTTTTGTTTATCAAAACTGCCCCTAAACAAGCCTTTTATTCTCATTAAACCCTTGGGTATACCTAAGGGTTATCAAGGGGGTACTTGAGTGTTATAAGGAGGGGTACCTTAGTATTAGGTGGTGGGTACCTTGGTGTTTCAAGAGGGTTTGCCTTAGTTACTCTAGGGGGTATACTTTAAGTAAACTTAGGGTGTACCCTTAGGGAACACAAGAGGGGGTACCTTAGTTATATGAGGGGTACTTTAGTTATTTGAGAAGGTACTTTGATGTTTCAAGGGATTTACCTTAGTCATTCTAAGGGGTAAACTTGAGATAAGCTTAGGGGGCGTACCTTAGTTATATTGAGGAGGGGTACTTAGCTATAGAAGGGGTGTACCTTAGTTATATGAGGGGGTACCTTTAAGTAATACAAGGAGGGTGTACCCTAGGTAATATAAGGGGTGTACCTTAGGTATATTGGAGGTACTTTAGTTATACAAAGGGGGTACCTTAGCTATGTAAGGGGGTGTACCTTAGGTAAAACAAAGGGGTATTTTAAGTAAAACAGTGGGGTACTTTAGGTATTCATGTGGGGTATCTTAGGCCATATGAGTGAGGTACCTTAGGCAATATAAGGGGTACCTTAGGTATAATTAGGAGGTATTTTAGGTATTCATGTGGGGTATCTTAAGAAATATAAGTGAGGTACCTTAGGCAATATAAGGGGTACTTTAAGTAACACTTAGATGGTACCTTGGGTAATACATGGGTGTTCTTTGGGTAATGCATGGGTGTACCCTAGGCATACTTGGGTGGTACCTTGGTAATACTTGGATGTACTTTGGGTATACAATGGGGGTACCTTGGGTAATACAAGAGGTACTTTAGTGGTATTTGGGAGGGGACCTTGGGTATACTTAAGAGTTACTTTAGGTGTTCTTTGGGGATACTTTAGGTACATTTGAGAGGTACCTTGGGTACTCTTAGGAGGTTCTTTAGGTACTCTTAGGAGTTACTTGAGGTACATGTGAGAGGTACCTTGGGTACACTTGGATGGAAATTTGGGTACACTTGGAAGGTACTTTAAGTATACTTGGGAGATACTTTGTGGTACACTTAACTCTAATTTTTCAGAATTTGATTTCCAATTCACTAGAGCTAATTGGAGAGTATCTTAGACAATTGAAATTGAAAAGTAACATTAACTAAGCTTACCTTAATAACTTCAATAAAGTTCAATTTAATTTCCCTAAATCCTCAAGTATAATCCACATTTACCTCATCTTCATAATACAAGTACTTAATTAGTTTAATAATCACGTTTTAGATAATTAATCTTAATAATTAAGATATAATCCGGGTCGGGGTTTTACATATCAACATATGGATATAATTAGCAATTAACAAGGAGCCCTTCTACTGGTCTATTAATCCACAAGCTTACCAAACAACACAACCAAATAATCATAGAGTAAATGCATCAAGTTAAGTAGGAGTACATTGAACATATGACTCGTACCTCAATGATATAGTGCGGTGAGTTGCTCTCATTTTGCATTTGGTGGATTGTCATACGAAAAAAGAAATGGCTGCCAAATGAACATATATATTAAGTATAATGAAACTATTATTTATGAATCAGCTAATTTTGATTTTTACCTGCAACATTTGAGTAAAACCATAATTGCCTTGAAGAATTCGGTTCAAAATCCCATGATCAATATTAGCTTGTGACACCTGACTGGAGCCAGTAAATGCCTGCATTTTTTCCAAGCAAACTTATTGGAAAGGAATAGTACCATCAATATTTGGCAAAACAAATGCAATAAAATTAGTATACTTGAAATGTTGGAGTCAACGGGCTAACAGGCATCATTAATGCATCCCTCATATGTAGTGTTGGTGGAGGTAATGAACGTTGGTTTTCATTTTCATGTCTCAATACATTGCAGTACGTATTGTTGGATTGTTTTGATTTCTTGCTTGTTCGCTTGATAGCCTTTTCCAATGCATTTTTAGGCCTATGAACACTTATTCCAACATGACCACCCCTTACCTTCCTTTTGATACCTTTTGCTCTTGAAAGGATTTCAGTGTTTTCCATTTCAACCTCATGATAATCATTGTCACCAACACTATCAATATTTGTACATTCCGGCACTGAATTTGTTCGTGAAACATTGACCCTATGAACTTCGCCTTGTGCACCCTCTCTTTGTGACGGTTCACCAATACTTCTATCAATGTTTTTTCCTTCAGTATCCTATCCACCTTGTATTCAATTTGTTTAATGAGATCACTAGTAAACTTAGAGGATTCTTCATGCAGTGCAGCCTTTCTTGCTATTTGAACAAACATGTGACACAGATCTTTAAACCTTCTCCCAATTGCCACCTTAGGGTCATTATGTAGACATCCCAAAATTGCACGATTTTTGTTAAATCTTGAAGGAGAGAAATATTTTATTGGAATTTTCAATTCTTAGCATTGGGTTTGAGATCCTTAACCCATTTGAATCCAAAACCACAAAGGAACAGGCCCGAATTCAATCTTTTGTGCAAAGTCAAACTTTTTCCGGTTGAATTTTGTTGACTTTTGACCCCAGAAAATGAAATATTTTTTAAAGCAAGATTTCAAGATAATTTTTCCCGGTAATCAGGTTTTTAGCAATGTTATTGCATAAATGAATTTTTTGAGATTTTAAATCTTGATGAATACCTTGGTATTAACATGTTGAATCTTTTTACCGGACCTGAAAAACCGGAATTTAGCCTGGAACTAGAAAGTTGACTTTTTATTCACTTGGAATTTGGGTCTGGAACTGTTTTTAATGGATTCAAATGGGGGGTGTTTGCTTATTTACATTTAATATCTTAATTAAATGGAGATTAAAAAATACGAGAACATTTACTTAAATGATATTACATGTAAATAAGTATTGCCTGTGCAGAAACAGGTCAAAAAATGTGTAAAATTTGGTCAAACATGCAATGCCCGCATTTTATCTGCGGTCTGGTCGTGCTCGTAATTGATATACGGTCATGCCGTGACCGTATTAACAATACGGGCAAGGCACGACCGCATTATATATACAGGCACGGGTTTTTTTGAGCGAATTCATCATTTTTCGATTTTTGAGCCTTATCTACAATCAAATCTCTCTCTGGGAGATTCGAATCCTCTTGCTTATCCTCTGTGGTTTAATGGATTTACATTAAATCCTTTTTTAACTCAATTGGAAGATTTTGGCATATCCCTTAGACCAACCATGCCCCTGGGTTTGCCTATAAATAGAGGGCCTCTCCTCAAGCAAATGGCCAAGAATTTGAAGCCTGAAGAGCTCCAAGTGAAGGGAACCCCTGCTTCTCTGCTTTCTCAATCCAGGTAAGTCCCTTTTCTCTTTTGTTTTCTGTTTTTAATTCTAGAAATAGTCTAATCTTCTCCATTTCTATAGAATAAGGCTAAGTTTATACTTGCATTCCCAAAACTATCTCCGAGTACTTCAAGACTCCTCTCTAGCCGTAAAACGTGAAGAGAGAGCTTGGGGAAAGGGGAACAGGTGGATTCTTAGAATAGAACCCTATAATCTGTTCTTCTCTTTTTTTGTAGAATCAGGCCTCTTGTTTGTGTTTGTATTCCCAAACCTACCTCCAAGTATCTCAAGACTCATCTTTAGCCGTAAAACGTAAAGAGAGAGCTAGGGAAAAAGAGAATAGGTGGATCTGTAGGGTAGACCCCCATGTGCTATAATCTGTGATATGTGGTTTTTATTACTTTGTGGATGTTATGTAAGTGTTTTATTCTAAATCTGGAGGAATCCTATGGATCCAGGTTGTTTACAACATGAGATCCCCATTGCCTCCTATAGTTTGGATTTTTCACACCATTGCACCTACATCACTATTTTCTTGATTTTGGCTAGGATTCTGGATCTACCATGATCTATATGGTAGATCTAAAACCAAAAGCCTGAAAGGAACCTATAGGGTTTCATGATATGATTTTGATGAAAGGATCCTATGGTCTAAACTCTCCCTTTTGATGTTTTTTTTATCAACACGGATTGAAAGAGAGATTTGGATAAGATCTTTACCCTAAAGAACTTTACTCTTCAATGTTTTAATCAAGAGATTTCAATCTGGTTTTTCAACCTTTTAATGGTTTAGCCTAAAGCTACTTTTTCAGGTTATACTTTAGATTGGTTTTCTTTGATTTTATCTCAATTTTATTTCAGTCATGAAACCCTTAGAATGGTGATCATATTGAAAGTTCTGAATTAATTGGGATATTCATATGAAAAACCATACACTTTTGTTACTTTTATGATTTTTTGTTATTAAGCAAGCCTTCTTTATTTTTAACATGAACAATACCTGTCAACCACCTTGTGTGGATGAATAGGGGTGCCTAACACCTTCCCCTATTCATAACCTAATCCCCTTATCCATCTCTGGTTATTTTTTTGTTTTGTTTTGTTTTTTGTATTTTAAAATAGAGTTATTTTTACTCTAATTTCTATCTTTTTTTATTTGATTTGATATTTTGGTGTCCATTCACACCTAAACAGAATGGTGGCGACTCCTTGTTTTAATGAATCCCATGTGATGATTAGGAAGTCATTAAATTAATTTTCCATGTCTCACACATTGTTAGTAACTTGCACTTGATTGTATGTAATACACCCACTCTTTGAATCTTTTGTCCACCTTTGCAGAATATAAGCATCCGGTATCTTCTTTATTTTATTGAAACGGAGAATGGACAATGCATGACTGCATAACATGCCAGCAAATTCAAATTTCCGACAGTTGCAATTAACTGTAGTTTTGGAACGATCAAATATAACAGTATGTTCACGGGGCCTTGGTGTGGAATTGTTGGTAACTTTGTACTCAATCATTGTGCCTACTTCCTCAGAAATTTGCAAATCACAATTAAGAATATCAAGTACTTCTTCATGAACCAATTCAAAAACTTCTTCTGTGTAAACAGTTTTTGCATGTTCCAGCATGTGATTTCTTTCAAGTAATGCAGGAGTACTGTTCATCATTTTGCAATTAGCTTTCAATTCTTCATACCTTTTGTTATCTAATAATTCATCAAAATGACCCAAGAACCGTAATAAATCTTTTTGCGTATGTAGATGAGTTTTTAGTGATGCATTCATGCTCTCTGACCTTTGTGTAGTGCTCATGTTCACGCAAAATGTGTTTCTTCCATAAGCTAAAGCCCACTTCTCCCTTTCATCAAACTTTGATCTCAACCATGTGTTCGAGGATAAGTCATATTTATTAATCATCGTGTTCCATGCTTCTATGAACTCATCATCATCTTCACACTCATAAATGCATCTACTAAAATCTCTTGCGAAAGATTTTTCACGATTAAAAATATCACTAAGATGCTTTGCTGCATTTTGGAACATATGCCATACACAGAATTGATGATATGTATCAGGTAGCACCAAAGCTATTGCTCTCGTCATAGCTTGATCATGATCTGTGAGAATTGTCTTCGGCTTCTTACCAGACATAGATTTCACAAAGATTTCAAATAACCAACAAAATGTTGGAATACTTTCATCGTATACTAAGGCAGCTCCAAAAACTTTTGTTTGTCGATGATGATTAACACCAACAAATATTTCAAATGGTCTACCTTTGTTATGTATGTGGTGTCAAAACAAACCACATCACCAAAATAACAGTAATCTGTCATCATGCGAGCATCATCCCAAAATATGTTACTGATTAAATCTTTATTATCCAATTGAATAGCATAGAAAAATGATGGGTCCTCTGATTGTTTTCTCTGAAAGTATTCCAACAAAGCTCCTGCATCTCTCTTTTGCATGGCCATCATACGCTTAGACCGTAAATAATTGTTACAGTCGACGCGCATGAATCCTAGACACTCAACACCACCTGCTTCCCTTCTCATCATTTCAACAGTTGTCTTGGGTTGTATTGTGACGCCCCGGACCCGGACATGTTCATTAAAGGTATATGCCGGTTCCTTGACATCAGGTGAGGTCCCAAAACGCTTAAAAACTAATCAAATATTTATATTTTAATCCTAAAATTTTCGGAAAATCGGCTATATAACGCCTGTATTTACAAGAATGGGCTAAGCCCTCAAACCAACACCTGATAAACACAAACCATATATACAATATACATCATTCAAAAATAACTAAGCCATCTACATCTACAGATTTAAAGTAAAGTTTACTAAGGTCTTCACTTCTTCTCTCTTTCTTATTTACAATTTATACACGATCCAAAAATAGACGACTACACAAAAATACTGCCCATCCCTATCCAGGATAATAATAATCCTCCGGGTTGTAGTCGTCATCCCGCTCGTTAGTTCTACCTACCTCAGTTTGAGCTCGCTCTGCAGATTTATCTGAAAACAAAACCGGTAAAAACAAAACACGCTTGAGACTAACGTCTCAGTAAGCAGCATAATGCATGAGAAGAACATTTTTTGCAGTTTTAACATTAAAGTAGCATGACAATGTAATATAAAATCAAAATCTGGCAATTCATGCTAAACCCATATCAATATCATGTAATGACAATACCTTGAATTCTGTGGACTCATAAACCGATAAAATCAGATTAATCCAAACCACAATCTCAGCAAAATCTCAAGTAACAACAATGTTTTAATTCTCTTGTCCAATTCGCCCCCTCACGACTTATAGGGAAAGATCTAGCTAGGATCGCTCTTCCCAAGCGGATCACTCAAGCATGAGACATGCATGAGCTGGCAAGTACAACCCAGTCCAACCATAGCAAGTTAGTGATCCTCTTTCAGACCATCAAGTTAGTGATCTCTATTAGACCATCGAGTTAGTGATCTCACTGAGACCATCTAGTTGACTTTACGGGTTGCTGTGGCACATTCTGAGGAGGATGCAAGTTCACAACCCCCGGCTTCTCATGAGCTAGGGTGAACTGCCGTCCTCAACCCCCAGAACCGTGTATCACATACTGGACAGGATTATAAATTTTACCCGCAACACCTGATGAGGGAGCCACACTAGGCCTGTGTTACCTCATCCCAACACAATACCTAGCGTAGATATGGATCCAGATCTACAATCAAGCCCACCAACCATAAAACAAACCACGGTTTAACAAACTCACCATTCTAAGCTTCTGGGGTGAAGTTCAGTTCACTACCCACAATATAGTATATCATTGTTATTTAAAACTGTTCAAGTATTACTTTTCTCTTTACTATTATTAAATTGGTCTTATCTCATTCTTAACTTAAATTACAAATCCTAAAATTCACTTTTAAATACTTTTTCCTTAAATTTTGATTTTTCTTTTAAAATGTAACTAAATTGTAATTATTTATTTGGGGGTTGCACTTATTTGTTGAATCTAACTAAAATCTAAACTAAAATATAATTATTTAGGTCCTGTATACTAATTTATCAATACAGTATAAGTTTTGCACTAAAAATGAAATTTCTTTCTAAAATAAACATCAATTTTTAATTACTTTACCCTTTTTTGCATCAAAACATAAATATTTTTAAAAATCTCGTCTTCTCCATCGCGAACCCAGAACAGTCGAACAGTCCGTTTTTTTTTTTCATTCAGTCCGTGCTTGTCATTTTTAATGATTTTCTTTCTTCTAATTAACCTAAAACAGTTGCAATCACCTTAGAATGCATTAAACAGAAACTTTAAACAAACCCATCATATGAACTTGAGAGAAATCAGCAAGAAAAGAAAAGAAACCCATCGTATGAACTTGAGAGAAATCAAACACAAAAAAAGAAAACAAACCAAAAGCTACTTACTAATTTTCTCACAGTCCACGCCCAATCTCTCTTCTTCCTCTTCCTCTTCTCTTTTCCTCCTCTGTCTTCTTCCTCCTGCGATCTCTCTTTTTTTTTTTTTTTCCTCTTCTCTCGTTTTCTCCTTCTGACCTAACGAACAAATGAACCAAAAACTCCAATGCCCCAAATCGTCAAATTGCTTGAGCTTTTGTTTGGTTTTTCTTCTTACCATTTAACCCTTGACCCATTTGAACCATTTGAACCATTTGAACCAATTGAATTAAACTAAACCAAACCTCATTGAACCATTAAACTAATCAAACCCTTTAAACCACTAAACTACATAAACCAATTCAACCAAATTATTTTTTTTTTTTCTATTTGTTCTTATTTAATAATTTTAAATCTTAATTCCAATTTCTAAAAATTCTGGGGTTTTACATGTATCCCTGTCGAATCTGATATATCAATTTCTGCGGCTTGGGCCTCTGTTAATTTTCTATGTGATCATAACATATGAACCATGCTTGACAAAAACAACTCATGATTATGCTTATCCTCAAAATGTGTAATCTTATATTTTCCCTTCGCATCCAATGCAATTCTTATTCGTGCCATACACCCAGTCCTTGTCTCAGCACGATGCTTTACAACTATTTTATCTTGTTTATCTGTCTAACGTTGACCTTCCTTAGCACAACAAAATACCCTATCAGTGATTACACCGGTACGTCGATGCCTATAAAAGAAGTTTTTTGGAGTTCCAATTCCAGTTCTTCTTCCATACTCATTATAAAACTATAGTGCATCGTCTTATAAAACTGTAGTGCATACCAGCTTGCAAAGTATGCAAATCATCATGTCATCTTCTGTTGGAAGGGTCAATTAATCAAGTTGAAATATTCTATGATGAGTATATGTTCCGAATATAATAGAGATTATAATAGTCCAAATATAATAGTCTCTATCAAGTGATAACAGAGATTATAAATGCATCCCTTCTAGCAAGTGATAACAGAGAAAACAGAGAATTATAAATGCAGCCCTTCACAGTTCCAATTATAAATGTTGTTTTTAATGTTGAGGATCCTTCTAGCAAGTGATAAGTGAGAATACCTGAGAAGTTTGCTCGTCAGAAGCCGGATGGATGCTTGCTGGAAGATGCTCTCCGGAGTGATACAGGCTTCTTTCTTCTTCTTCGCAAGCATCACACACAGCAGCAGTAATGGAGGGCGAGAAATGCAAACTCATGAAAATCTTCAGTAAACATGCAATTGCGTTGGAAAATGGTTTGAAAAGGCAGATAGCATCGTCATTTGAAATAAACAATACTTTATTGCTTTTGTAAAATGATATTTCATTTTATTACAATATTTTATTGTAAAATGAAAAGGTAGATCGCAATATTTTATTGTAAAATGAAAAGGAGATCGCAACACATCTTCTCTCCATTCAGTTGTTTTCCTCTATGCAATTTCCTCTTTGGATTCCTCTTGGTAAGCGCCTGCGGATGACACGCGTCCCACCCCCCTCTTTCTTCTTCAGCCCTGTTTTTAGCCGGCTTCGTTTTTTTGAGCCGTGTTCGTCGATCGGAGCCGCCTTCGAAATTTGAAACAGTCGAATCGTATGCAACAAGTTTCTCATTTTCGTAAACAGTTTCTCTCTCTCAGTCTTGTTCGTAAACAGTTTCTCTGCGAAGGAAACACTCTCAGTCTCTGCAAAGTAAACACTCTCACTTTCTCTTCATCTTCCTCTCCATTCTTCACTTGCTCTCTCCATCTTCCTTTCTGTTATTCCTCTTCGTTCGGCATTTTTTTTCTTGCAATCTTTCTTCATGACAACACCACCGGTGTTTGCTCTTCTTCTCCATTCTTCCCTGAATAGCAAACTCTTTGATTCCGAAATCTCAATTAGTTCCCTTTTGTTCTCTTTGATTCTGAAATCGCAATCGAAGTTAGTTCCCTTCCGTTCTCTTCGATTCCGTTCTTCCTCTCCATTCTCTACGGCTCTGAAATCGCAATAGCCTCTTTCCATTCGTATGCCCTACTATTGCACCACAGTGCCCATCCTCCTGATCGAGTGAAATTTCAAAATGCTTTTTACCTACAGTGGTTCTTTTTTCACTTCAGTAATGCAATTTTCTCTTGGGCGTGGAGATATTCCCTCTTTTGAGGGTTTGGATTCATAGCATCCTTTTTTCTGTTTGTGGAGATCTATGGTGGTATTTGGATACGAGGTGTGTCGGAGGAGAAAAACGAGGTGCATTTGAAGAGAAGGGAGGGCTTCAGCTTCTTCTCAGGTTAGTGGCATCAATTCCTTGTTTTATTGTTTCAATTCGGAAGTTAAATTTTTTCTGCACTTGAAATCTAATTATCTTCAAGTAGAAATAAACTTTGTGTCCTATTCACCTTTATTACTAGATATCTTAGATAAACCCCTACATACATTGCTGGTGTTTTGAGATGGAAACAATTTTGAGTTTTGAATTTGCAAATCTGGACTTGGAAAAATCTAGTAAACAATTTTGATACATTTACAGTAACATAGTGAATTTCAGTTTGGGAAAATCTATGTTATGATTCTTTAAAATTCTGTAACTCTCCCAAATCATGGCTTCATCCTCACCATCATACTCGCATGTCATCCACATTATGGAACCCATCCTTAGTCTTTTCTTACAATCAGGAGCACAATGACCATTCGCTGGCATGATCTAAACATTGCTTGCAACTTGATATGGTGGAGGACAATTGATTATCTCTAGCCGACCTTGACAACCAATCAGTTTAGTTTCATTTGTTTAAACATAGCGATACTATATTGCTAATCACTTTTGATAGTTTTGACAAAATCTAAAGTGCAGTTGAAACCTTTTGCTAAAGAGCAAAGCATTGAGAGTGATTCATTTTCCAAGGTACAAATTAGGATGATTATGATAAGAATGTCTGTTACATGGCTACCCATGCTTTTCCAAGTTGTACAGGTTAACTGAGATAATGCTCTTTGCTTTTGTTGAAAGGGAAAAAAAATTGGTTTTTTTCGTTAGGTATTAGTTTCCGAACCTTTTTGTTAATATTACAGTAGCAAGTAAGTTATGCTGTTTATTTTAAGCATTTCTGTTTGCTTGCAACAAATTGGATAGCGGATTACTTCGACATCGTTAGTGTGGAAGACATCTTCAAATTGTGATTACGTTCTTCTGAAATTCTCATATTGTTTCTTTAACATATATAATTATGTGACATTCTCATGTCATTGATACCACTTTAACCCTGTAGAGATCATTATTGTTATTATGCTTGATAGATCAAATTCGAATGCCATATTGTTTTTGTGCAAAGGGAATTGTAATTAGACTCTACCACTTAACCGTGGGTAAATGCCTAATATGTTGAAGAAAAAGAAAGAAGACTAATTTGTAAGATAAAGGGCTTCTGGATCATATTTTGACCTTTTTAGCGAGATTGTCAGTTTTAGCAAGTACAAAATTGTAAAAACCAAAAGGGCAATTGGTAGGGTTAGCTGTATTTTTATGTGAGTCTTTGTTCAAGGGAGGTAAAATCCATGTCAGTGTTAACTTTCAATAACTGAATTGACTCTAGAAAACAGAGGAGGATTCTTACTATGATAAAAGATCAATATGGTGAAACTGGATCATTTTTTTTCTTTCAGTTTAGGAAATTCCTCCTCTATATACTCATATATCTGTTCCTTACTGCAACAAACATGACAATCCTTGATGAAATTCTAATCACTAATAAGTGAACTAAGTCTATAATGAGGAGTAGGATTTTGATGTGATGCTTAAGATTGATTGGGAAAAATCATATGATGCTGTCAATTGAATGTTCCTCTACTATCTACTTCAAAAATTTAGCTTTTGGGTTCAGAAGTAGAGTTTGGTACATAGGAAGAATAAATATTATAGACTCTAAAAATTAATATTATAATGATAGGAAAGGTTCAGAAGAAGTCTCAGCAGTTGACAAGGAATAAGTAATATTATAAAGATAATAAAAACAATAAGCAAAAAGAATAAATATTATATACTCTAAAAATTTTAAATAAGCAATTAATTGCTTACCACTGATAATAGTTGCAACACATTACAATTTGAGAACTATTCTTTGCTTCATTTAAAGTATGAAATCAAGCAACAATCTGTTTCAAACAGGTTCAATATAAAGTCATGATTGTATTTTTTTTTTCCTTTCTTACCTTATTTTCCCATTTGATATTGGTTTTTAAAAAGGAGGTGCAAATACTAAAAGTTTAGAGGATCCTGGAAGACTTTCTTCCTTTTTTACATTTATGTTATTCATTACTGTTTCCATTTCAAGTAATATATATAAGCATTGGTTTTCCTCAACTCCTAATACTAAAAAATTTGAGAAATTGATGCTTTAATGAGGATGATGAACTTTGATGGAAGATTATGGTTCTGAATGGAATATTGTTCACTGGGTATGCCCCTTTCCAAATTTTGTTGTGCATTTCTCAATATGAATATATATTTTTTTACCAGTAATGAGAATATGTTATAGAAGAGAAGAAGGAAGAATATACAGGTCTTACAAAACAATTGCCTAACCTGACTCCTAAAAAAGAAACTCCAGTAACACAGCTACTTTACATCTAGTACAACTCATAGAAAGATGGAATGCTTCCAAAGAAATCGTCTTTCCTAGCTCCTACTTTTGCCAATTTATCTGCAACATCGTTTGCCATTCTAATCACAGGGTTGAATGAAGCATTCAAATCGAGCGCAAGAGCTTTAGCAAGGTGAATTAGATGTAAGAGTTTCCAAGAACACATCCCCTCCTTCCTCATCCAAAGAATGATAGTTGCCGCCACGTTCCCTTCCACTAACAAGTTTACAAAGCCTTTCCTTCTTTGCTTCATGTAACCCAATATGGAGTGCATGCAGTTTTGCATGTATGGAATCACCTTCTTCAACTAGACCAAAATAGGCATGTGTAATAGTTCCCATGTTATCTCTAAACACTTCACCTACTCCACAGGGACCCAGATTGGCTAAGGAGCATTCATTAAGGATAAAAATGTGCTACAAGGTCTCTTGAAAAACAAGCCTATAAGGATACAACGCTTCCACTAGTCCCCATATAGCACCATTGATTTCACGTACCTACTAAAGAGACCAAGCATCACCCAAGTCATGTTAACCAAGGATAGTAGGCGTCCCCAAATACCTCTGGTGAACCTGCAATGAATAAATGTGATCTGTGTTCTCACAATGAAACATACAGCGCATACAAACATTTGGGGACAAAGCAACCCTCTTCCTCCTATTCTAGAGGTGATCAGCTGTATTGACTTTGCCTATTTGGAAAGGGAGCAATGAGTGAGTTTTCCTCACGATAAGTGATGAAAAAGGATTTGCAAGAAAAAGCTACTGAAGGGTTAGGTCACCAGATATGCATTCAGGCAATTTATATCAATGAAAACATTCTGTAGCTGGTCAACTAACATTGAAATCTCAAACAGTTCCACTTGATGTGGATCTCTACCAAAAGCTAAATTCCATTGAAATCCAGAGGGAGACCAAGAATGTCACACACCAGTTCAATTCCAGTTCCATATAGCTAACCATTGTATAGCAACTTAAATTCTAGTTCCTTTCTTCACTTTCATGACAGAATAGTTCCACTCCTTTGATCAAGTCCTAATAGACTATCTTAAATTTTTTCTAATCTTCAAGTTTACCATTCCAGTCTAACTATTCCTACCTGCTCTTATGTGAGATCAATTTAAATCAGGAATCATTCAAGTTATCAGGTTTCTATCAATAAAGAAAACAACCAAATTGAAAGAAAACAAATTAAGGAAGATCTGCTGGTCAGAGACTTGACAACTTCTACTCAAATTCAACTACCGATCGAATAAGGATTACCAAAATTTCTGTTGGAGTTAAGGTGGGAGAAATTCAACTACCATCTGAAACTTAAAGAGTTGTGATTTTGGGATCTCCCGAATTAATTAAATACAACAGATGCGTGACACATATAATTAAGCTGAAATTTTGCGCTTAAAAAAATTATAACAAGTCAAGAAATGCCGTATCTGTCTCAGCTAAAAACTAAAACACGTTAAAAAAAAAAACAAGAAAAGAAAGGGAGGAGGAATTCTTACGATTAATTTCTGAATTACTAAGGCAGGGCTGTGGTCTTCTTGCGGAAATTAAGCGCGAGAGCTCATTAAAGCTCGAACAGGAACCATGGACGCCCAAAAATGGTAGAAGTCGCGCATCTCCGTCTCCTTTGCGTAGGCTTTTGGGCAGGTCACAGGTGGAGGGGGAAGATAATGTTGAAATTAAATGTATGAAATGAACCCTTCAACTGGAAAAATAGGAACCAAATTCCCTTTGTCACATCTATTGTCACACAAATGAATGAAGAGGATTTGCAGAGTTGTTTGAGACAGACGAATGAAGAGGAAGGAATGAGGTCCAATCGTGTTTGAGAGGATTTTCGTTTTTGATTTCTCGCCAACGAAGATTACGAGGAAAATGAGAAACTTGTTGAATACGGCTCGAGTGTTTCAAATTTCAAAGGCGGCTCCAATCGACGAACGCTGGCTCAAAAAACCGGAGTCGGCTAAAAATTTTAGCTGAAGAGGGGCTGAAGAGGAGAGAAGGAGGTGGGATGCGTGTCATCCGCAGGTGCTTCCCAAGAGGAATCCAAAGAGGAAACTGCGTAGAGGAAAACGACTGCTCTCCATTCTGTCGTCTGTCAAACAATAAATGCGTCGATCGGGTTGAAAAAGCATTTGAAAAAAATGATTTTTTTTATTGTTTTTGTAAAGGCAGCGTTAACGTCGTTGCAGCGGAGATAGTGAAGATTAACTCTCATACATGCACGCATGAGATAGATCGCAACATATATGCGTCATTGAAGATTTGAACTCACAAAAATCGTGTAGCAAATATTATCAACGGCGCTTGACGTAAACGGGGATCTATTAAGCGAATGGGGGTGGTTATTGACATGTCGCCCTCGGGAGCTTCGGGGCTGAGGCGTCAGGCTCGCGTCGTTTGGGGTGTCCGAGCCTCTTTTTTCGGCAAAAAAAATAAATAAATGAAATTGGGCTTCGTTCTGTCGAGGGGGTTCGAGAAGCCTCCTAACGCCGATCGACAAGCTTCGATCAATCTTCTTATCTGTATGAATTTTCCTCTCTCCCGCAGCCCTTCGAGACTGTTCCTCTCTCTTACTCGCTCGAAGGCGTCGTCGGGTCTTTCTCACTCCGCAGGTTGAAGCTGAGATCGATTCTTCTCAAGCCGGAGAGGTCACTCATCGTGTTGGGAAGAGTTCCGGTGAGGGCATTCCTGGAGATGTCCAAAGGTCACGAGGGATTTGAGCCTGGTCAGGGAAGGAGGGAGAGGGCCAGAGAAGGAGTTGGGTCCCAGGGCTAGCATTTCGAGGTTGGAGAGAAAGGAGAAGGAGGCGGGTATTGGGCCGTGGAAAGAGTTGTCTGAGAGGTCTAGATGAGCAAGTTGGGTGAGTTTGGAGAGGAGAGGAGAGAGGGTGCCGGAGTAACCAGCCGGGTCGAGGACAAGTGACGTGACTTGGGTGGAATCGCGACTGCAGGTGATCCCGCAGATGAAGCAAAAGCGGCGAGGGAGGAAGCAAGGGTCGACGGAGAAGTTCCAGGAAGCGAGGCACGACCAGGGAGAGATGGTGTTCGGGTCGATTGAGGCCTTGAATGCTTGGAGTGCGGAGATGTCAGAAGGCAAAGTGATTGCTTGAATTCGGAGGTGGGGATTCAGGAGAATAAGGAAAACACAGAGAATACGAAGAAGAAAAAGATGAAGCAGAGCTCTTGAATTCATCACCGCAGTTCTCTCAATCCTTGTCAGGCAATGCTCTCTTTCACTCCACCGGCGGTTATGGTTTTCGCATAATCCCTGTCAGGCATATGCGCTAGACGGTCCATCTGGTTTCGAGACTCGAAAGCCTATCTTTCGTCGTGCTTCGATTTCGATCCAAGTTTTCCTTCTCTGAGAATCTCGGATATCTTAGCTCGATTAATCGGCCGATCAACGGTCTCCTGAGCTGTTGATATCCTCTGTGACCTTCAAGATAGGTAAGAACCCTACCTCTTCCCCTATTTTGTGTCATTCCTGAGCTTGATTTGTTCATACGTTGTCTCCCATGTTCAAAACGATTTTTCTTTTTAATATTGCGAATCACAAACACAATCCTCCTTTGGCCTTTGTGAGTTACAATCCTCCGTTGTCTCTGGTTTCTTTATATTGCGAATCACTATCCTCCGTTGGCCTTTGTGGTCTCATAACGTTGAGGATTGTTTCAGTTCTGTTTGCAGTTGGGACATTGAAGCCTTGATTTAATTTGTGTTTCCTCCCTTAACCGAACAAACCAAGAAAGAGAAGGACCGAATATAGGAGGATCTCTATGGAAAAGGAAGGAGCCTTCCCGATGCTTGAAGTCCTCCGATGGGTTTAGCAGGACTGTCGTCACGCTTTCTGCATCGTTGGAGTCAATTCAGTTCGAGTTGATTAAATATTTCCCTCTTCAACAACTGTTCTTCACGATCAGGTATCTGTTTTTGTATCCTATTTCTTTGCTTCAGTTCTAATTGATTAAATTTTTCTCTCCTCTTTCTTTCAATTAGTTTCAAAAGTTTCATGTTCAATTTGTTGTTGAATTTTTATGTGATTATTAATTTTTTCTTCTGTATATCTTTGTTGATTTTTGATTCTTATTGTGGCTGTTGAACTTTTTGTTGCTATTGGATGATGTTAAAGAAGTTACTGAGATCAGATACGGTAGTTTTTTTCTCTGCTATTGCAAATTTTTCTCTATCTTATTTGTCTTATTGGCGAGCAATTTGTGTTGAGTAGAGTTTTTTTAGTAGAGATTCATTTCTTTTCTCTATTTCTCATATCCTATATTCATAATGCTGGATTTTGGGAGTAAACAAAATAAATGCTGGGGAAACTACTTTGTTGGTTGATTGTCTTTTAGTTGGTTATGGATGTAGAGCCAAATGATACTAAACTGGCAGGTAATCAAAACGGAGAGCCAAGTGCTGAATTATTTGGGCTTTCAACTATCAGCAGCAACCACTCAAAGATTTCTGAGGTACTTTACTCATTCGTAGATTAGCATTCTCATTACATGCTCTAATCCTGTATTTCAGTTGAAAGTTTCTAATGTGATCACCTAAGTTTTTTGGTTTCAGTAGATTTGTTCAGGCAGCACAAGCTTCCTTGAATGTATACTAGCTGGTCTACCATCTTACTTGGCTTAAAATTCTGAAGAATTCAGAATTTTCTCTTTTGTGTTGAAATTGTTTGCTCTTCTTTTGCCATAATTTGAATTGCTATGTTATGCAGGTCCCAAGACTAGAGTTGAAATTTTCTTTGGCTAGCTGCTGCTGCCGCTTTATTTCTGGCTGGATGGACACTCGATAAGTCAGGGCACCCATGGGTACACGATCTTTATGGCCTCTTCTTCCCTTTCAGGTGCTTTTGTTATATCTTTTGAGACATTAACTTCATATTTATTTCTTTCAAAATTGAACTATAGAGTTCTATACGAGTTACAAAGCATCAGATTTTAAAGCCACACAGTTCTTGCACTTCAAGATTTGCAATTGAACACCATTGTTGCCCTGTGAATGCTATTTGTGAAAAGTATTAGGCAACAAAAGGTTACAAATGGTGTATGGTGATATAGCATGTAACTGTGCATGCATTTACTCCCAATTTTTATTTTAAGTCGCATCATATTCAGTTTAACATTTTGGATTACCACTTTTCTATTGAGGATTGTTGCTATGATGGCAGCTCAAGTATGTAATCAACTTTCAATTTGATTCTTTTCTCTCTTTTTTTTTCTATATCGTTAACTATTTGTTTATTGTTGTCCAATATCTTCTGCAGAAGATTGCTTTCCTTCCATTATATGCAAAACCCATTTACCATGTAAGTTCAAACCTCACCTTATTTCTTTTTAAAACAATGTTAGACTTTTTTTTTAGTAGAACAGACCCTTTTGTTGGTGTCTTTGCTCCATTTGTTTGATATTGCAGATTACTGTGATGGAAAAAGTAAGATGTGTGTTTGAATAAGGGACCTCTTTGTCTTTTTCTATCTTTGCTTTCTTAAATTTCTGAAGTTTCTAGAAAATTTTGAAGTAGTTTTTACCTAAAGGATGGACTATAGAGAATGAGTAATGAGTTTTGATATTTCATGTGAAATTAAAGGAAGGGTTCATTAGTTATAGTTGCTTCTGTTCTCACTTAATATCTCTTTGATTGTTTGCTTTCTTGTGTTTAGTGAATATAAGTGATTTTGGGTGGTCATTTTAGAGGGAAATTATAGTACCTCTTTCTGTCCTCTTTAAATTATCAAACACTTTGTTGACATGGGTCCGACTACGGTGGTTGTGTTAGAGTCAATCTAAACAGTAGGTTGATTTCGTAATTGCCATTTGAGACAATGTTTTATACTCTTTGCATGGCATTTATAGTCACAAAAGCACTTTGATGAATCCATCAATCCCAGCTTCTATAGAATTGAAAGTACTGATTACAATAATAATTGGGAAGCATGCTGCATATTTTAATTTTGTATTGTACCTTCAAAAACTTTCATTTATTTCCTTTGCACTTCTGGTGGTTTATCTCATACGAAAATTGTAAGTTTATCTTAACTTGGTATAATTTCTGGGCTTATCAAGTCATAGGGTTTATATTGTTTTTTTTCTGAAGTAATAATTTCCTATCGATACCATAGTGCTTCTGTCAAAAAATTTTAGGACTCAAATTCATTGCAAATAATTTTCAGAACTTACAAGTTCACGATATCTTTGAATTTATAACTCCTCTATTTCGTCTTAACCTCAAGTAAGCTCCTTTCTGATTTCTATTGTTTGGAGATGTCCTTTCTATATTATATTTATTCAAATCCCTTTCTTAAAGCCTTGACTTATTAACGGGAGATATTAGAAATTTGAGATGGCAGTTCAAGTACTAGATAATTGGATCAAAAGATAGATTGTAAAAGTCAAAATAAGCTCTTTCTTTGTATGGCATGACTTTGCTGATCAGAAGCTCCAGATTGCTGCTCCCTTCTTTCCCCATGTATACTCAAATTCTTTATCTTCTTGATCATAAGCAACTGCACCTCCTGATCATTATGATAATAATGCTCAGTTAAACCATGTTAGTAATTCTTTCATCAACATCTACACAGAAAACTATTTAGAAAATTATGGCTTTTTTGTTCTAATTGAAGTTTCACTGCAGAGCATGAACTGTAGCAGAGAAAAGAACAGTTCGGAAGAGGAGACAGTTGAAACCAATGGGATCAGCATGTTAGAATTAATATCACATCCATATGGTATCATTCTGTTGTCACTGAATCTATTTAGCTTTACAATGCAGTCAACCAATGTTGTAAAGTCACCATGCCTTACTGATTAGTTAAAAGCTCCGCAAAATTCTGTGAGAAAAGCTCTTTCTCCCATAAACTACAATATGAAAACCCTTAATGATCTCTCATCTAAGGACAGAAGCTGTCTACCCTCTTTTGAGCTATAAAGACTCCTGTGACACCATATGTTTTGAAATCTGAGAGCATTGATCTCCAAACCGCCAACACCCCACTTGATACATTCTGTTTCGTTGGCCTTAGAGCTCCACATGTACCTAAGGGAAGGATAAAAAGTTCAGGAATAATCAAGAACTCTTTGATGGTTTTTTAACAGAAAGAGGGACTTACAACAGACAGGAAAATTAGAAGAAATGTCATTATCCTTACTGAAGCATCAAGGAGGTTTTAGATTCTTACTTTATTCTTTCTGATATACAGCCTCATTTATGCCAAAAAAAAAATCCAAAAAAAACTGAAATAAAGAAAACGGGTTTTGGGATTCAATCTCTCAACCCCCCATTTGTGGGGCTAAAGCATACCACAGTTTTCATACATGGTTGCAGGAAGTATCCATTTTTCTCAGCTTTATCTCATTTTTTAGAGATCCAAAGTATGAATTTAATAAGCATGGATCTTTTTTTTAACCTGTTCAGTCAAATCTCTGATGTAGCTGTTTTTGTGTTTCTCATTGACTTGCATCAGTCGTTATGTTGTTTTGAAACTATAGTTCTCTTTCTCAAACTAGTTTTCTACAGTAATTTATCCATTCATTATGTGGCTTTTCTGTTACATGACAACATTAAATACCAGCGAAAGTCAAATTTTATGTATGAAACTCTTTAATCTTCCCTTCATTTTGTAGGATCACGCTGATATCAATGATTGTGGTGACATGAAGATGTTGAAGTGAAGCTATTTATACAAATTGCTGTCGGAAAGTTTCAGTAGATACTTATACGCTATTTCCTGCTTCGTGTATGGCATGTATATTATTTCCCATTTCTTATGATAGTTTTAAAAATTACTTTGTGCAAACAGATATCAAAGCTTATTGTACTAAACAGGGTGTGATTTGTATATTTGTTACTTAAATAATTTCATGCCTTACCTCTTAGAATATACCTACTTACATCCGCTACACAATAGATACTTATACAGGTTGGGACATCCAATTACATATTGTGGACTACACAAAGGCCTTTAATATGCTATTTTCTATTTATTTATTTTTTTTTAAAAACTCAGCTTTTAGAAGAAGTAATTATTATTGGGAAAAATATTGTTACTAGCATAAACATATATTAGATTGCTAGTAAAAATTTTATAGAAGACGATGAACAAAAAGAAAGACAAACTTTGAACAAAGAGAAGCTGCGGTATACTCAGCTGTGTAACCTACATCCACGTAGGAGAGAAGAAATTCATTCATAATCTCACACAAGTACACACAAAACACTTCTTGTTACCATTGTTGAACTGATGTTTCTTCTGAATTAGATTAGCATCAGTTGTGAGAGCAGCTGACTCAACTACAGTGCTGTGACCAAAGTTAGGTTGGTTGGATTTCTGTTTTTCAGCTTGAAGAACAATAGAGAACACTTTGTTAATGGAAGGCAAAGGCTCCATCAGTAAGATGTGATCCTTGATAGAAACAAAACTATCGTTCAGTCCATTAAGAAATTTCACAATATAATCCTCATGCTAAAAAGAGGCAGTGGTACTAAGAGCACCACATTTGCAACTAGGAGTGCACTCGCAAGCAGGAAGAGCTCTAAATTGCATCAATTCGTCCCATAGAACTTTCAATTGAGTGAAATAGACAGAACTCTCTGACAGAATCAATATACTGAACACTAGAGGCAATATCCGGTGAAATAGAATTCGCAATCCAAGAGTGCAGCATACTGTTACATGCTAACCAAGAAGAATATGTTGGATCTGTGGGATCAAGTTCAGGAATGGTACTATCTATGAAGCCCAACTTACGCTTGGCTTGCAATCCATGAATGACAACATGCCTCCATGAGCTATAATTCTCAGTTTTAAGAAGCTGAGCCACCAAAACTTGTCCAGGATGGCCACCATGAGGAAGATAGAAAGGATCGGAACGATTTTCAGTATTTGTGGAAGAAATGGGAGGATTAGATGCAGAGGTACTTGATTCAGTCATTGGAAAAATAACACAAACAGATGGTGAGTAAAGAAAGAAGAACAGTCAGATATGCTCCGATCTCGTCTGGGTCAGCAATCTAATCTTAGCAATTCAGTTCGATGGCTTCAAATCCAGAGTTCACCTGATCTGGATCTTCATTCTCAATTGGCTACGATTCTACTGAGCTCCGATACCATATCAAGAATACAGAACAAATGAAGAAGACATAATATGCAGCAGAGGTGAATTGAGCAGAAATTTCATTGTCTTTCTCAGAAATCAGCAGTTACATATATATACAAAGGAAAAGAACATTCTAGCTAACTGTTTTCTAACAAACTCCAGGTAATATTTACTAAAGAATAAAAGAATGTTTTAGAATCCATATATTCCAAAAAATAACACCATCATATGATAAAGGAAAACCACACAAACTTTAAACTTGGATTGCACCCAATGAACAGCCATCAACGTTCAATTTGAACAAAGAAAATATGAGGAGCTCTCTAATATGCCAAAAATCTTATAGTTATAAGGTTCAAGGTGCTGGTTTTGATGCTATTTCGCTAGGGACCTGTTATGTTGTTTTGCTGGCATGCCGCTCATGTTGCTGCATTTTTTATGCCCTGAAGACCAAAGGCCTCGCTGGAACAAAGGGGACGGAGGCAACAGGTACCATCCCATTCCCTCTCCCTCTCGACCCCAACACCACCCGTATTCTCTCCTCTCATGTGTTTTTTGTTACCAGTTATTCAGTTTCTCTTTCTTTTTCCCCATGCCTCCGTTTCAGGAGAACAAAGAGGATGGCAGCAACAGGTATGCCCCCATCTCTCTCTCTCACACCCCTTCTCTCATTTCCCTCCCCTCTCTCTCTCACACACACTCTCTCTCATCTCTTCTCTCTGGTTCAGTTTCTCTTTTCTTTTTGCTATTGTTTGTGAATGGCATGCCATGCATCTCAATGGCATGCCCTACAGAACTTGCTGAAATCGACAGCATGCCATCGATTTTTCCTCCTTTCTGAGCGGCGTGGGGTGGTATGCCATTGGTACTACTCGAACAAAGGGCGGATTTAACACCCCATCAGAATCTAGTGGCAAGAACTGGTAGTGTTTTGTTGGAATGGACTAAATTTTGCTAGGATGGAATACCATGATTGTGAGGAAATACCAACTCTCACCATCCTGTGATAAACCTAGAAAAAGTACATCCACCTATAATAAGTCAAAAACCGTGAAGCAATGGACACTGTTGTTCCATGATTCCATCTGTGACAGCCCGTGGAAGATATGATTATCTAAAAACTCTCCTGTTTCTTTCTCTCCAAAGGTGCCATAAAATGTCTTAAAATATTGCTTATAGAGGTCCAAAGATCATCTCACTCGCATACATTAACAGGAAGGTACAAGTTATCTTATTTATAAAGATTTAGGAGAGACTTGGATCTGATTCCATCTTCACCCTAATCCAAAGCCACTTGGAATGCCTATCCATATCTTGCTCTCTATTGAATTGACTCCATTAATTGATGGAATGATCCTGTTAATAGTATTAGTATAGATTATCTTTCCTGTGTTTTCTGGTACCAGGAACCCCTGAATTTAGAGCTGCTTGGCATTCCATCATGATAAATTTGGACAAGACTTGCCAAGGCCTCCATAATATTGTGACTTATTAAAGACAATCTAAGAAATCTACTTTTAGAATAATGAGATAGGGGTATTACCAGGTGATTGCTCTGGGAGTTGGTCCAGCAATGCTGGCAGTATGGTGTTCCAGCAAGAATGACTGATGGAAACTTTTGTTGCCACCTGCGAAAAAAAACTAGTTATGCTTATCTTTAAACTCCACACTGAAACATGCAAGAATTCAGTAATTTAAGTTAATGTGTCTTTGATCCGGGTGATTGCAGATGGTAACAGTTTCTCTTTCTGGACAGGTGAAAGAGATAACTCGATTTTTTGAGGTTGCAGATGGCACTTTGTCATATTTGGTTGAGATGTCTACAAACTTGGTAGGTCTTGAAAAACATCTAAAAGCTTGCCTTAAGAAGCAGTGATTAGGATCATGTTCCTGTTTTCTGTTGAAAAAAAGGATCTGTGGCTGATCACGTCTCATTCAATATGAAAACTTGTGCTGAGAGAATTGACTGTAGTTGCTTGATTTGCATTGTAACTTGCCTCATTGATTTATGGCACTTGTTTAGTAAAAACCTTACAGATCTAACTGAACTATCATATTTCAGTCTCACCGGACCGTCTTTCGGCACATTCTTTTTCACTGTAATGAATGCATCTTAAGAATGTTAAAAGCATCTTGTGTTTATATAAATAGCCTGTACTTTGGTGATCAGTGTGTGTAAAATACCTCGATATTTATGCGTAAAATTGTTTCTAGAATAAGAAGAGGCTTTAATTTGCTTGCAGCAATTCTTACCTTACTCTCTGATTAGTTCTTTTCTATTAAAAGAATATAGTTTCCTTTATTAGTATCTAGCTTGCTGGCAATAGGCTTAAAACGACTTTTTTTTTTCCTGAATTTTTCTACGTGTTTTGTGGGGTGGATATTGGGGGTGCATGTGTATCTGAAGAAAGAAAGCAATTCACAGTTCCTAGAAATTTTCATAGGAATCAATCTCGTCACAGTTAAAAGTAGGCTTGTGACTCCGACAAGACCGTTGCTGATGGAAATGGAATTTGGGGGTGTGACAGCTCATGTTACCGAAACGGCTCTATTTTTACAACGTCGTATACTCAAATGATGGTATTCCACTTGGCTACGTGCTGTCTTATCTTTAATCTTTGCTGGCTAGTTTTCGTGTTTCGTTTTCTAACTTGAAACGGTGATTAATCAAATACTATCCGCCATTTCCCATTCTTCATCACGCGTTGGTGGTGAAGAATATTTCCCCACCATCTCTCAATTGCTCTGGCTTTCAAACTTGGACTTTCTTCTGCGTTTTATATTTTAGAAAAAAAAGACAATCATTTTATAAGGATTTCTTCGGCCAAAAACCCATGCATTTAATTCAATGATTTGAACAAACTGTTTAGTTAATGCATCATCTGCCATAACCCCTTATCATGCCCTGGCACTACCATCAGATTCTTCACTTTAAAGAAGCAGCAAAAGGGGCGAAAAAGAAAAAAGAAAACCATAAAAACTAATGGTAGCCATGAAAATCAAATGGAATACGTGCTGTGTTTGCATATTTTTGTATTGGTTGCATTATCTCTGCCTTCTGTTAGTCCAACAACCAGTCCAAGTTTCTTGCAGATTAAACGGAATATTAAATAGACCCAGTTGTTGTTTAATGTTTAATGAGTGGAACACATCGATGTTGGTGATGATCGGTCCTTACATGCATCTGCCAACTATATATGGAGTTCTTCTATGGTTCAAGGGCTCTTATTTTGGGTTTCTAAAACCAGAGTTAGCCTATGCCAATATATATATATATTTTTGATGAATAGCCTATGCCAATATTGCCTCCGATAAATAATTCACTGTAAATCTCTACGTTATATACAGTAAGTCGTATGTGCATCATAATCTTCACCATCAAATTTTCACAAAGGAACATTATGAAGAAGGGTAACTTTTTGGCCTGTATTTATAAAAGTAGTCCATCAAGATCTCATTTTACAAAATAGGTCACTTTTCAAAAATAAATTGACTTGAAGGATCACTTTAAAAAAAAGGTTTTAAAAATAGTGTCATTTTATTGTAAGCAAGATATGTATGCTACGCTCTTGTATTCCACGTAGAATGCGCTTGTGTCTTACATATATATGCGCTTGTGTCCACGTAAAGTACTGCGCTTTGTGTTTGTGTACTAAGGAAAGTGATCCTTGAATTTAATTATTTTTTAAAAGTGATCTTGTATTTAATTATGATGGACTGCCTTTATAATTATCAAAGGAAAGTGACCCTTTTCTGTACGTATTTTCTAATTATGATGGATCGTTTTTATAATTATCGACGAAAGTGACCCTTTTTTTATAATTTTCCACATTCACAAACCAAGCACACGAAGTGCACGAATAATATAGGGAAAATTATGAAAAAGTGCTACTTTACAGCGCTTATTAGAAAACATGCCACAAAGATGCCTAATTATAAAAACATGCCACTTTTGAGAAATAATTATGGAGAAGGGCCATTCCACATTTGCCCATTTTTGAATGCCCAAAATACCCCTGAATAAAAGGGGGGAAAGAGAGGGAAACACATGAGTGTCTCCCTCTCCTCGATGTTTCTCTCTTCTCTTCTGGGAAGAATACCAGGGGTCGACGAACAGCCGACCCCATTTTCTTCCTCTCTTCGCCGGTGAATCTCCTCCACTCATGTTTTCTCTCTCTCGCCACCGACGAAGTGTTCTTGTTCCCCATTTTCCTTCTCCAAAGAACCCAGATTTGGACCCTGCGGCGCCGACGAACGACCCTTGCGATATCTCCCCCTTTTCTTCCTCTCTTTCGCCACCGACGAACGACCCCTGCCTTTCCCTCTCCTTCCCCATTTCCCTATTCGTCTCCCTCTTCCTCTGCCCCTCCGCTGGCGACCAACCATTCGGTTCGCCCTCTCCTCCCCTATTCTGTTCGCCCTCTCCTCCTCCACTCTGTTTGCTCTTTTTCTCCCCCTCCTTTGTTCATTCTACCTCTTTAATCAAAACCCCTTTCAGTTTTTTGCACATTGAGCCATCCACCAGTGTTGCTGCCGTGGGGAGTGTTGGCGCCAGCGACGTTGTGGAGAGGTAAAGTTGCTGTTTGTATAGTATTTTTTTTGTGAAGTGAACACAACAAATATCAAATTATAACCCCAAATCACTACCCAGGAACTCTAAACTCAATAAATAAAAAATCATCGGTTCTGCCATTTGTTTTCTTGAGCTCTTTGTTGTCTTGGTTATCTTCCTTGTAATTCTTGCTTCTTGATTGAAATTCTATGCGTCCAAGTCTTGAGTTTTGAAGCAACTACATTAATTGCATAAAATTTTTTTTTTGATTGAAACCAATAATTACAGTAGAAGTAATGGATTATGTGTGGGCACTCCACAAAAGAATATCCCATTTTCTTGTCATTCAAGTTTAAAATGATATTTTGTGTGTGAATGTTATGTGCCTTAGGCATGGATTCTGCACGGGATCACGAGCGGCCAGATGATGTCATTGACGTGTCGAGTGATATAGATCCGGTAAGGCATTCCATTGCATTCTTTCTTTTATTTTGCAGATTCTTCTATACATATGCTTTCATCAATATGTTTTCATTGTCGTAGGTATTACAAGCTCATATTGTTCGTATGATCGGATTTGCACGTGACTTCACAGTCATTGTACTGCCTTTACCGCCTCTTTAAGCCCCTCCCAGCCACATCCACCTCCAGATGTCGAGCCGGACCATTCTCGTTGTGATGATGTGCCTTCTCCACCATCTCCAGATGCTGAGCTGGACCATCCTTGTTGTGATGATGTGCCTCCTTTCTCCCCTCCAGATGCTGATGGCACACCTCCTTTTGTTGGAAGTCTACCATGCGATGGACCTGCGACTACATCTGACGGTCCAAGTACTATGCAGTCCCGTTCTAGAGGTAGAGGGAAGCGAAAAAAACACATTTGACACAAATTGCGGTCACCTTTCGTCAGGGAGCATAGATTCCCCCCATTAAAGGAAGCAAAGTCATCGGCGTGAATGTATTCCATGACAAGGGGTCGTTGATGTAAGTATATATCTTCTATGATTGACACTAATTAAGAAATTTACACCATTCAATATTGGGTTCATTGTTGGTTGTTTTTTTTTTTTTTGCCTTATAAGTGGAAATGATGCAGGGAAAAACTTGTTGATTTCGGTGTTTGCTATGTGACTCGACACGAGCTAGCTGCTCTTTTTTCACGACGAAGGGTTACCGACCTGGTAAGTTTTTTGTATTAAAAATTGTATCATTTGTTTTAGGTTACAATGGTACTTGGATTACTTTTCTCACTAAAGTGACTGTGGAATAGGTTATTCACATGTATGTGATTGCCCTTGTCAAATCTATGCAGGAACATGCATCAACTAGCCGTCGTTACTATATTTCACCCTACACATGTGTACGTATACAGGATTATACGTTAGGACGCTTACAATAAATAATTATCAATGCATATGGAGTATTGAAGAAGACTAATATATTATACTTGTGACTTACAGGATTCGATCTTAAAAGGAACTTTGAGTGTAGAAGATCGTGTACAAAGGCATTTTACACGAGATGTTCTAGGATTTAGTTTGCTTCGATGTGATATGGTATGATATTCTTCGAATATTTTATTACTCTCTCGTAGATAATTATCAACGCCTTGTATACCTTGTATTGTCATTTGATAGGTTTTCCTACAAGAGGGCCCATTGGTTCCTTGTTGTCTTGAACATGAAGGAGAAGCGGGTCGAATTGCTAGACTCACTACCGAAGAATCAGCCTAATGATTATCGTGCTGTATCAGTGAATGGCCACCATCTGCCACTGTTTGCACATACACTCACAAAAGGGTTAAATGCACCATAATATATGTCTCATCACCTCTAACTTCATATTCGTTTTGCCCAAATTGAATGACACCCAGCCCCAATGCTCTAGTGAGATTCTCCTGAATCTTGGCATCAATTCGACCACCGACATTGGACGTCCACGTGTCAATACAACTCTTCTTCCTCACCAATAGCTCAGTCAGCTTCACTCGATGTGCATCAATAAACCGCATTACAGGCAATTTCCTTTCTTCCACCATCCAAGTGTTGAATGACTCCGCTAAATTTGAATTCAGCTTATCCCACCATTTCATAGGGAACAATGAATTTGCCCAATGATCGGGGCCATTTCTTCTCACCCAGTCAGCTAGGTCAGGTGCATATTCATGCATGGCAGCCAATGCCCTATCATAGTCCCGAGGGAGCCTTGCGTAAGCAATATCATCAAGTAACCATAAGGCAAATTTCTTTCCCTCCCTCAAATGAAAGGATCCGACGAATTTACTAAAGTTTTCCTTCAGATGGCGAAGACAATGAGAGTGGTTCCTAGCGCCAAAGGTAGCACTTACTGCAGTTATAATGCTTTGATTCCTGTCACTTACAATGACTAAATCCTCCATGCTACCTATGATGACTTAAGAAGTTGTAGAAACCACATCAAATCCTCATTATTCTCAGCACAAAAAATTGCAAAGGCAACTAGAAACATGCCGTTATCAGCATCGAGGGCTGTAGCAGAAAACAACGTGCCCTGGTATGGCCCGCCAAGATGACTTCCATCAATGAACAGCAGTGGTCTGCAACCGACCGCAAATCCCCTCAACGAACAACCATAAGCAATAAACAATTGCTTAAATTTTCCACTGTGCCAGGATTAGTCTCTTGCAATCGTTCACACATCCATGTGATGAACTTATAAGACTCCTCTACATTACCATCTATCCTTTGTTTCGCCTTTTCCTTGCTCCAACATTGATGATATGTTAATGGCATATCATGATCATGATAAAAGTCCTTGCCAATTTGTCGTGGCAAGTAACCTGGAGTGTTCCTAATTGTCTTCTCAATCACGCCCGAAAGCCACTTCGTTCTCACAACCGGTTTCATAGACAATTGGTCTTGGGCTGAGTGTCTATGCTCCTTCTCAAACTTCATCACCCTCATAAAACTCGTATCCCTCACACGTCTTGCAATTACCTTCCAAGGACAATTCGTGCCTGCATAACAGACACTAATGTATGATGGACAAATTTTTTTCATCACATATTCAAACCTGTTAGCAATGGCATGCTTGTACACTGCTTCTCTAAACTCCTCAGGGGTCTTAAATATCTGGTCGACCTCAGTAATTGCATCCTGGCACAGGCTAGATACAAGCGGACTTTTGCTGAATTTAGTGCAACTTTCAAGAAGCGGACTCTCCCGATCCTCTACTTCATCATCATTGCACGGAAGTACAGAGTGACCACTTAAAGGTACACTCGTCGTGAAATTACAAAATATATAACTATCACTGCATGCAATATGGCAGAAACGTAATCCCATGTACGGTTAATGAAAATTACCTTCGACAAGTGTCTCGTTCTTGTGATGATCCTTCATCATCATAGACATAAATGTTGGCGGCACCCTCGTTGTAGCGAAATAGATACGATAACGCATCTTGATCAGTGAGTGCCAGTAGAATGCTCTTGTCAAACTTGATTGAGTACTTCATAATTACACTCACCGGGGATATATTCAATAACCGACAAATAGCTTCAACTACCTCAGTATAATTCATGTTGTTATTTAGATCCATAACCTTACTACGTCCCCCACTATACCCCACTGACCCATTTTCATTGATGATTACTTGTCCTCCAATGTGACAAAAACAGAATAGAATCGTTGCTGACATTGTGCACTGTCCACCGAATTGAATTCAATTATTCATATCAAAATATTATGGAAAAAATCTAATTTGAAATATTACAATATACTAAAATAAATATGGCTCACAAGACAAGAATACGTAGACAGATCAGGTATATTAGTCAATTCCCCTCAAATTAATTGAAGATAGATGTTGGGGAACACTTTAGACTAAAAAAAAAATTGTAAATGAAAAAAAAGGTAATGCTTTAGACTAACACCATGGTCTGAACTTCACAGTAGTTAGGATGCATTCACCTAGAGGCACCTTGGCACATTTGCCTTCATTTACAAAGATTACCTCTTCAGAATACTTCAAGAAGACTCAGAACGTCAAAAATATACTTCAGAAGCACTTCTATTCCAATATAATAACACTTAATGGATCTCTTCTTATCCTAATAACCACCAATCCATATATCTTGATTATGGGAATGCCTACTAAAACTCAACATTAACCAAAACCTAGTAAATCAATAATCAAAGAAGGCAATTGACACAGTTTTTTTCTACCAAAGCAACACTAATCACCGTCTACATTAAGACAACCCACAAACATCTCCACAACAACAACGATTAGAACTTCTTAACATCATGTACAAACTACAATGACCAAATAATTCACTGACAAATCAACAAAAAAATTGAGACCTGTGAGCTTCTCATTAAATTGCCCATTTCAACTGAGACCCGTGAGCTTCTTGTAAGCACCTTATTTTTGCACCCCTGGAAGTGCTGAAAAGAAGAACTTGGGCGGAAAAGTCAAACCCAGAGGGGACGAAAATTGACTTTTTGATCAAGTGATAATTGGCCACCTTGCTTTATCTCAGTGGATAGAGAATCCCGACACAGTTCCAACGCAACTGAATTTGCTGGAATCGGAGTCTGGATAAAGGTTCTACAGGCCGGTCAAACTTGAGGGGGAGCCGAAAGTTGACTTTCTACTAAACCCCGATCCGGGTGCTTACCCCCATGTCATTGGATGGAGGACTCCGATACGATTTTAACGCAATTGAGTTTGCCTAGATCGAAGCCCGGATGAAGAAAATATGAGCTGTCAAAGTTTCCAGGCAGCAAAACTGGAAAACTGCACACGTGGCAAAGAGCTGCACACGTGGCAAGTTGCGCAGGAAAATATCTCGGGGATCAAATCCATAAATATCCAAACATTCCAAATATCTCAGGGACTAAATCTGTAGAAATCCAAGAGTATCGAATTAAATCAAAAATGTCCAGGGACTAAATCTTGAATTTCAGATTTTTTAGACAAATCCTCGGCAGAATTAATTATCTTTAATCATTGTGTCTCGCTCGCACGAGCAAGCGAGCGCAAAATGCGCTCGGCGCCAACCCGGCGGATACCCCATTTTCCTCTATAAAAGCCGCGGCCACCCTCTTGCAAAAGGGTTGGCTTTCTTTGTTCCTGTTCGGCCTCCTTGGGTTCGGGGTTTTCTCTGGGTGTTGGCTTTTCTCTCCCTTCGTTCGGCTCTTTTTTCGGAGGCTTCTTTCCTGGTTCGGCTCTTCCTTCGTCGGTTCCTTGGTCGCCGGCGACAACCCCGTCGTTCCCTTCCTTGCTTGGTTCCAGTTACGGAACCCAGCTTCCTTTGCCACTCCTTGCTTCCCCAACCACCCCACATCACTCGAAGCCTTTCCACCCTTGGTTTCTCCCTTCCTCTTCTTCCTCGACAAACCCGAAGGAGACTTGCTGTTGGTGCAAGAAGAAGGAGGCTCCGGCAGCTACTTGTGCACTCCAAGGAGGCCTCACGCAGACTCTACGAAGGCTTAAAAGCCCAAGGTGAGCTCTCCCTGTTTTGGTTTAACATATATAAATCGGGCTTCCCATTTCTTTTCTAGCATGTTATTTGATGTTCTGGCTTGTTGGATTCGAAGGCGGAGCATGTTCCCCCATGGTAACCTCCTCTCTTGTACCCCGATGTAAACCCCCTCTTCCCTTCGTTAGTCCCGTTCTTATTTTTCGAACTTGGATTTTTGCTTGAGTCGTGGTGTGGAGAAGGCATAGATTAATTTTGTATCGAGTTTAGGTGTCTTTTGGGAGTCTAAGGATCACCAGAAAGCTGTTACAGAGGTTAAAAACCAGTCAGTAATGGAGTTTGAGCAACAAAAAAAAAAACAGAGAATCGGGTTTCGTCAGGGGTGTCCGCCGAGCTGGCGCTGAGCTTGTGTGAGGCTCACGCTCAGCGCTTTTCGCTCGCGTCTAGCGCGCGCCTTGCTCACGCCAGGCACCTTTTTGAGCCCGCCTTGCTCGCGCCTAGCGCGCGTCGGGGTCCCTTTTTTTGTTGATTTCCAGTTTCGCTAGGCTCGCGCTGACCTCGCGCCCAGTGCCTGGAGGTCAGCGCACACTCTTAAAAAAGGCCGAATTGCTTGTATTTTTGAAAATCCAAAAATACCCTTATACCATACGGCGGGGGGCTTCGCCCCCGCACCCCCTAACCCCTTTGTTCGCTGCGCGTCCAACTCGTTCCTTGGACCTAGAGTATGTGATTTTTGTGATTGGTTGATTTTCTGTATATCCTATGATTTTGCTGACTGTGGGTGACCTTTTCAAACCGAACCAAATGAACCAATAGGGTTTCCGGGTCATCCGGAAACCCAACATGGGACTCGAACCATTCGGTCCAATTGGATGCACATGTGGGCCTTCCAATGGGGCCCACCAAGCCTGACAAACACAGTGAAATGAATACATGCAACCTAAGCAAAATAAATAATGCAACTAACCAAGCTGGGTGGGCCAAACCCAATGCGGTCCACCTGAACCCATTTTGTGCAATATGAGGTGTTTAAAATGCGTGGTTTGGCCGAGACAACGGGCAAGGCCTGTCGGGCCCACCAAGCCCATTGAACCAGACAAAGATAGGGTTTTAAAACCCTAACCCAGGAAGTCTTGGGCTTTCAAGCCCAAGCCCAGGCCTGACCCATTTTGGAAACTTAAGCAAAATAAATCCAATGAATCATTTGGCTACCATGTGCGGCCCATCCAAGGGGCCCACAAAGCAATTCCGGCCCACAACTTTGGCATGAAAATCCACTCAAATAATCAAACTTGAATTTCAAGATAAAATCAAATCATTAAACCAAAGTCTAAAGTGCCACACTTGGCCCACCAAGGGATCCGTGGGCCCTCCAACGGGGCCCACCCCACCAGACCCAGATCATTCTAACTAAAAAGATAAAATCAAGTAAAGGGACCCACACCACTTTGGCGGTCCCACCAAACTCAATCGAATGTGCATGCTGGAATAGGAATCGGGTGAGTGAGAGACCAAAGTTGACTCAAACCAGGGAAACCTATGGGACCCGTCATTCGACGGGGTGGATTGGGGTGTCTACGGACTTCCCCAGACCGCAACCGAAAACTTACTTAGAATCTTTAAGCCGCAGACCAGTCTAATAGAAAATCTAGGCACCCAGGTGTCTGCCTGCACCCCATCAGGCAGTGGCGACTCCAAAATTTTCATTTTACCCAGTGCGACACCGAAGACAGGCGCGCACACTTCTCATTAAAGCAGTCACAGAATAGAACACAGAAACACCCTTAAACAGAAGATTTCCAAACACCCAATGTCATCACTCCTTCCATGAGTTTCCTTCTTATGTTCTGGTGATTTCTCAGAGTGCATAAGTGCTTTGATCTCATCTTTTGCCCTTTCAATTAAATTGGGTGCTTTTACATCTTTTTCTATCAGAAAAAAAATCAAATGAGATAACTACAACTTTCGGGTTCCAATCTTCAATAAAGCAATAAACGAACCCAAAGTCTGATCAAAAAGAAAATTTTTCCCATAAGAAATTGGGGAAAAAAAGGAACCTCAACAAACCAAAAGGTAACTGAGGGTTTTAAAGCTTAAGTAACACAGGAGGAGGAAAAATTCTCGTAAAGATCAAGAGCATGAAATTAGAGCATTAACCAAAATAGAGAAAATAAATGTTAAAAGGAACGACAAAGAACACAAAGCATAGCCAACAGTTGATTGGCCTAAAATCCCCAACAATTCATTCATACCATTAACGGAACCCCATAGATTTTCATCATAAATTTATTTTCCCAAAAACCCTTCCATTCGTGTACAACTCATGTGTTTACAGATTTCAACAATGCCGTTAACAACTTATTTGTGTGACAAGGAAGAGAATGAACAATACCTCAAAATGGTACTGCAAGCTGGACAACGACGGCGAGCTAGGGGACAGCGGCAACCTAAGGCACGACGGCGGCAAGCTATATCACGACGGCAGCGATCTACGGGGCTTGCAAGCTAGAGACGAACCAACACAATGGATATTCCCTCCCGTTTCGTCGGTGTAATGAGAGACGGACAGATTGATGGAAAGCTTTCTGTCACCAGCAATGGCTCCTCTACGTCTGGTTCGTTGAAGAAGGAGAGGGATTTTGGGGAAGGAGAGGGAAATCACGTGTTTCCCTCTCTTGCCCCCTATTTTAACGAAGGGCATTCTTGCCATTTTTCAAAAACCAAATGTGCAATGACCCTTCATCCCGATTAAGGCTGTAAAGTGGCATGTTTTTATAATAATGGCCGTAAAGTAGCACTTTTTCATAATTTTCCCAATAATATATCCCATTCCTTTCCAACCAGCTGGCCACTCTCTACTATATAGAGCAAGTCGAACACTAACCTTCTCTTTCTTTCTCTCTCTCTCTTTCTTTCTTCGAGTAATTTCCCCCAAGCGCATGCTAGTAAACCTAAATTATATTTATTTTCAAAATTTTATATATAATATAAGTGTGTGATGTTCACACGGCCGGACACGTACTCGTAGAAGAGGATTTGAGAGAAAAATATCAAGTGCAAGATTGAAAATTAAAACCAAAGGCGCGTAGTCCTTGAGCTGATAGTCTCTTATTTTTAAGCAAATAGTTGTAAGAATGCCCGTTAATGTAGCTCAAACCTGCTATTCTCAGCCCCACCCTTTCTTGTCTCTCCTTCTTCTTCATCCCTCTCCAACCAATCCCACCTTGTCTCTTCTTTCTGGTCTTCGTCTCTATCCTGTGCGACCAGCTTCCAAATATCTCCATTATGAAGTCGAGACCAATGCCCCTCCTCCTTTACTACTCCTGCCTCTTGACCATCATTATTTTCTCCATTAATGTCTCGGTGGTGGTGGTTCTCGCAGGCCCTGAATCCAACGTACTGCGGTTCGATCTGATTCACAGGCACCACACGCCCGAGCTCTGGGATTCAACGTCCGGACTACCACCACCAAGAACCCGCCTCGAACGTGTGGTGGATCTCATCCACTGCGATAATGCTCGTCAGGAGATGATTGCCCGGAAGCTGGGGCTGAGGAGGGTGGCTCGTGAGCTCCGGGCCAATGGAAAGGTGACGACTCCTTTGGACATCAATTCAATTGGGGTTCCTCTGCGCTCCGCCGCAGATACTGGGACGGGGCAGTTCTTCGTTTCGTTCCGAGTGGGAACACCGTCGCAGAAATTCACTCTCATCGCCGATACCGGAAGCGATTTAACGTGGATAAACTGCAATTACGATTGCGCTGATTGTCCCAGGAGGAGCGTTGGTAATCGCCGGAGGTTTAATGCGGATCTGTCGTCGTCCTTCAAGACCATTCCCTGCTCTTCAAGGATTTGTAAGATTGGCCTCATGGAATCCTTTTCTCTCTCGCGTTGTCCCACGCCTAACGCTGCTTGTAGCTACGATTACAGGTACTGCACTTCCTTTCTCCATCTCCATCTTTATTTCAATACGTAACGTACGTTCTGGTTAATTTGTTCAAAATTAATTAACCGCAATTACGGTGAGTGCGCGAGTTGAGTTGACTGGTCGTTAAATACACCTTTCCACCTTGTTTATTAGGTTTCTTACTTGCCAACAAATGGATTTGAGATTTTGGAATTTGGAGTCTTCGAAACTTTTTGCTACGTGGACGGATGACTTGGCTAGTTAGATTGACCCCCTCGTTGTTCCACATAGAAAAAAAAACACAAAAATGAGATGCCTTAACGAACGTGAGTCCCTCAAAGCTTGTGCTTCATAACTTTATATGGTACTGGCGCTTGAAATTAATTTCCAATAATTAATATTGTTGAACGCTCCACGATTGTGAATGAATGTGCACCCACCACCCAGATTTGGAATCTTTAATTTTATTGCCATGTCAAGCACATGATCACAAAGCAACTTTCTCTCTCCTTCATTCAAAAGTGAAAAAAATTTGTCTGCTGCTCGTACACATGGCAAGCACGCTGCACTGCACTGAGTGGGCATGGCTGAGTTAACTCGGTTGAGAAAAAAAGTTTGATCGCTTTTCTATTCTCTGACTACAAACAGTTTTTTGTACTTGTACCTATGAATAGATACGCGGACGGATCGTCCTCCGTAGGCTTCTTTGCGAACGAGACAGTGGTACTAGGACTTCTGAACGGGCGGAAGACGAGACTCCACGACGTGGTCGTTGGGTGCAGCAAGTCCTCCTCCGGCAAGACCGTGAAGGCTGGGGATGGCATCATGGGGTTGGGCAACAGCAGGTACTCCTTCGCTACCAAAGCCAGTGAGGCATTCGGGGGCAAGTTCGCTTACTGCCTTGTTGATCATCTCAGCCCCTTAACAGTCCACAGCTATCTCACCTTCGGTAACTTCGGAAACACTACCACCCTCCCACACATGCAGTACACAGATCTCGTCACCGATGTCCTCCCCTCCTTCTACGCTGTCAATGTAAAGGGCATCTCCATTGATGGTGTCATGTTGAAGATCCCCACCAACGCCTGGGATGCCAGGGGCCAAGCAGGAGTCATTCTTGATTCCGGTACAAGCTTAACCCTTCTAACCCAACCAGCTTATGGTCCGGTCATGGATGCTTTGACAGAATCTCTGGAACATTACAAGAAGGTGGACATCAACGTTAATCCCTTGGAGTTCTGCTTTAACTCCACGGGGTTTAATGAGTCTCGGGTGCCCAAACTGGCCTTCCATTTTGAAGGCGGTGCTGTATTTGAGCCGCCGGTGAAGAGTTACGTAATCGACGTCGCCGACGAGATAAAGTGTCTTGGCTTCGCATATTCTGCTTTGCCTGGACCCAACGTGATTGGGAACATTATGCAACAAAATCATCTGTGGGAGTTTGACATCAAACGACATAGGCTGGGTTTCATTCCTTCCTCCTGCACTCAGGTTTAAGTCGAAGTTTTTTCTTTTTCTCACTTTAATTCGAGTGTGAAAAGAAAAGGCTATTATTCATGTAATTCTTCTTTATCCGAATATATTCTTTCCTCCCTCTTTCCCCTTCTAAACAATTCGTTCTCACACCTCATTCATGAGATCCCGACGTCTAAGCTCCGCTAGATCATTGCTGACAGTCCCGTGACTCTGCACTGCAGAAGAAAATGACTCAGGCCGACTCAAACTAAGGTTCTCATTGTACAGTTCGCTAATTCACTTGGTTGAGTCATAAGAGTACCGAATCAACATGACTGGCAAAACAATTTGAGTTACAGAAACTTGTTGGTTGTGAGATTGCTAAGAGACCATAAACAAACTGGTTTTTAAACCCCCGACAAAAATCGTGTTGCAAATAATATCAACGGCGCTTGACGATAAAAATTTTATAGAAGACGATGAACAAAAAGAAAGACAAACTGTGAACAAAGAGAAGCGGCAGTATACGTGTTTCAGCTGTGTAACCTACATCCACGTAGAAGGAGAGAAGAAATTCATTCATAATCAATATCGCTGAGTTTCCAACCATATATACAAATACAGGCAAGAGATTTCTTAAACTGTTGTAATTAGGCAACAGAATATACGCCCAAATCATTGCCCAAAATAGCAGTTTACCAAACTTGGCCTCTTCCTTCTCCATATGTGACACTCCCCTCAACTTGGGTGTAGATACCAATCAAGCACAACTTAGAACATATCTACAGGAATCCATCTAACAGATGGCCTTCGGTGAAAATATCTGCCAATTGATCAAAGCTAATAATATACAATGTCCGAATTAAGTTGGGTTCTACATTTCTTTGTACAAAGTGGTAATCGACTTCGATGTGCTTCGTTCTTTCTTGTAACACCAGATCAGAGGCAATGTGCATGGGTGCTTGATTGTCACAAGACATATCTATTAGAAGAGATGGTGTAAAATCCAAATCACCTACAAGAGAATAGAACCAAATTAATCCACTTGTACTGGAGGCCGTGGTTGTATATTCAGCTTCACTGCATCGATCGAGCAACCACGTTTTGTTTTGTTTTTGTGTTTTTTTTTTTTTTTTGGTTGTTGTTGTTTTTTTCCCCTTTTCTATGTGACTAATTTACCCCCAACAAAGGTATAATACTCAGCGGTAGACCATCTGTCAATTGGAATTAGGGCTGGCAATAGGTTTTGGATCCGAATTTTTTCGGGTTCGGATTCGGATATACATGTATCCGATCCGAAAAAGATCCGAACCGAAAACATACTTATAATATATATAAACTTAGCCTAAACCATGATTCAACCATAAGTTAAAAAGGTTAAATCATCATTTGATCATTAGACACTTGGATTTGTGTTAAAATTTATAGTTAAATTTACTTTAATTGTTAAAATTGTTTTTTAAAGTTTCAGGTTCAAACAGGCTCGAATTCGGATTTCGGTTTTGAATTCGGATTTAGGATCGGATATCGGATCGAATTCGGATTTCGGATATTCATTGAATTTCGAATTTGGATTTAAGTATTAAAGATCCGTCGGATATTGGATCGAACTCGGATATCGGTAAATTTTTTTTGGGTCGGATTCGGATCTTAGCAGATCCGTACCATATTCGACCGATTGCCACCCTTAGTTGGAATTGTTGCCCAATCTGCATCAGTACGTGAATCCTATGATTGATTCTAGACTCACGGATGAATTGACTAATTGCATATGCAGTCAAATAAATCAATTTACAAGTCGATTATTGATATTAGCCAATATCATCTAAGGGATCTCCATCTATGCTTGGTTTCCTCAGACTGTCTATTGGAGCAAAAGCAGGGTTTGCACCTAGCTTTTATGTATCTTTTAGCAAATTCAACACACTTTCTCTAATTCATAAACACCTTGTTGTAGAATAAACAATATCTATGCCCAAAAATATTTTAGAATTCCAAAATCTTTAATATCAAATCTATATATATTAAGGGAAAGGGGTTACTAGGGAAGCGTGCCCAGCTGATGTGGTAGGCTCATGAGGTTCGGGCTGATGTGGCGAGTTCGGGTGGTTTGGGTCAATTCGAGTTGACGTGTCATGTTGAGAGTTTTCTCTTTTCTGGGAAAATTATTGACAGGACCGCCTTTTCCCATCTATTTCCAAAAACATGCTTTGAAAAGTCAAATGTCCAAAAATATGAAACTTTTCCCATATAATTGCGATTCTGTCCAAAAGGACAATTGCCTTTTTCGTAGTTCTAATTTTGCTGATCTTTATAAGCTTGCCAAACAAAAGAAACATGCACACTAAAACCTTTTCATCTTCATCTACTTTCATCTTAACGAAACCCTCGACCTAACCATTACCTCTGCGCATGTTCTTCGAATGATGGCGCCTTTCGAGCTAAACCCCAAATCGACCACCACCACTCCTAATCAGTTCACTCGCCAGTGCTCATTGTCTTCCTAAGAAGGAAATGAAAGGCAAGTCAAACCCATCAAAAACTTCTCAAGGTTGGCATTTTTAACTTTAACTTCAAGCACGTTCAGTATACCTATATATTTATTCTATTTACAAATAGCAAAATGACCTTCCAATTTTCTTATATGTTCTTCACAGGAACAAGAGATAATTCAACCGCTTATGGAGCTTTGAACAATTTCCTGCTCAACATTTTGCTCATTTTTTGTTCTCCTATTGTATATACAAGTGTATATTTAGGCAGCATTCTATATACATGTCTATAATTTGCTCTCTCTTTTTTGTTCTCCTATTGTATTTACATCTGTATATATGTACTCTTACACTTTTTTTTTTATTTTTTTTTATGGATGACTAACTTTTATAGATTTTTGTTAGGTTCAAGATGTTAATTGTAAGGAGCCTCCATTTGGGAAGTAGCATATAAATCATATTGATTTCTACCAGTTTTCCTTTTCATTTAACATCTATACCTTTCTTATGCCTTCTTTTTTTTTTCTTTTTTTCTTTTTTTGGTGATTTATCATAAACTACATAGGATTAATTTCATAAAGATTTAGTGAAGTTTAATGCATCATGCGGTCCTGACATAACCCTCTTCCTTTGCCTAAGATTCAAAGAAGGATACAAAAGATATAGCTACACAAATCAGCAAAGACTGTCTTTTTTTACCTTAAGCTTCTCTTTTCTCTATATACATAGACTTATTTCTCCAACTAATGTACATAGAGATTTTGCCCGTGCGTTTGCTAGTTCTTTACGAAGTTGGGTCTTGAGCTTACTTATTCTTCCTTTATCATCACCTATAACAATGATATCATCTACATAACTTAAGACAATTGTAATAATGGAAGTACCTTTTTTTTTGTGAATAACAAAGAATTAGCATCACTTTTTGAATCCACTTGCCCTCAAAGTTGAATTGAGCTTCGCATACCAAGTTCGAGGTGATTGCTTGATTCTATATAAACATTTCTTCAATTTAAAAACAAAAATTTTCTTTGATTCTTATGGATGCCCTAGTGGAAGACTCATATAGACATCTTTTTATAACTTCCCATTTAAGAAGGCATTTTATTGAAATATAGGAAGTCACAAATAATAGTTAGAGAGAGAAGAGCACTATCTGTATTCATTTTTTGCCACAAGAGAAAAAGTTTCTTTGTAATCTACTCCATCTGTTTGTGTAAACCTTTTGGCCACTGGCATAGTGTTAGGTCTTTCAGCTGTCCCATCACTTTTATACTTTGTTTTATACATCCACTTGCATCCCACAGGCTTCTTTCCATCTAGTAATCTAACAGCGTAATCTACCATGTTATTTTTGTCAAGAGCATCAAGCTCCTCCTTCATGGCATATTTTCGAATAGGCATGGAATAAGCTTCTTGAAACTTGTGGGCTCTTTATCATTTGAGATGGAACTCAAGAAGATATAAAAAGACGGAGATATATTTTTGTAAAACAAGTAGTGGAAATGGTGTTGAATGGTAAGTATAGAATTGTTGAAGTCTAGCAGGTGGTCGAAGAATACAATTGGATCATCAGGGATCATTTTCCGTTGGAGCCACGAGTCCTGGAAATTCTGCCATGGATGGTCTATAGAATCACTATGATGGGAAAGTTCTTCCAGACCTTGGTCATCCTCAATCAATAGATAGACTTTCAAGATTAGTGGGAACACTTTGAGAAGGAATTTTTTTGTAGAGCTCTTCTCCTTTAAGTGAAATTCCAAGGATTTACTTGGAGTTTAAGATAAAAAAAAAAAAAAAATAGGGCTCATACTTTATAAAAGAAACATCTCAAGAAATAAAGAGTTTATTGGTTTGAGGATGAGAGCACTTATACTCCTTTTCTTGTAGAGGAATAATAAAAAAACAATCATTTATTATCATGAGCACTAATGATGTAGGACGAGTTCTGAGGCTTCTATGGTCATTAACACTGTTTTCCGCACTAGAGGTATTTTGGTCATTTTTAGTCATGTTGTCATAATGGGCTAAAAATTGGTAGTTTGATTGGAAACGGCCCGAAAAGTTAGACTCGAGTCCCCGAGGTCTCGGGATTTTAGCCAATTTCCATCGTTTAGACCTTCAAATAGGCAAATTTACTATTTTAGGAAAAGAGTTGATTGTTTCCGTTTAGGGTCAAGGAAAGTCCGTTTTGAGTCATTCTTTTGGGGAAACCCTTATTTTCAAATGTATTTTAGGAATTTGAGTCTTTCTCGAATTTTACGTTTTTCTATTTTTAGTAAGTTTTGGGTTTTCTAATTTTAGGGTTTTCTTGTAATGCCTATATAAAGGCTTTTAGAGGGTTAGTTTTTTTAATGAATATTTTTATTTGAACCCTAGAAATTATTGTGTTTTTGAATTTTTCTCGTCTTCTAGAACAATATCTAGACCAATTCGTCTATCAAAACGATATCTGATCTTTTCTTTCAATCTTCCCTACGTCAACTAAGTTTGTCACGGTGAGTTGGAAGAACACACGCATAGCAAAGGCATCCAAATGATTTTAGTGCTTGTACATTCTGATATTAGAGTTTTTAATTACCTTGTGATTTTATTGCTTGTATCTTATTGTGCACACCTGATTTCGCACGACGAGGCGCACGTGGGATGTGCGTTCCTCGGGATATTCAAAGTCACCACTGCCTGAGAGGTGCAAACAGACACCAGGGTACCTATTCAGGTCTAATTCAATTGGTCTGCGGCTTTTTAGAGACTCTGGCTAAGTTCTCAGTTACGTCCAAGGAAGTCCGAAGACACCCTGGCCTGCCCCATCGGTCTGACGGGTCCCTCCGGTCTCCCTGGTTCAAGTCAACTTAATTCTCACCCAATTCCTAGGCCAGCATGTACATATATTTGGTCTGAGTGGGGACCACTGAAAGTGTAGATCCCCTTTAATTTGATTTTATCTTTTTATTTCCTTTTGATTGAGTGGGTTGGGTACGGGCCCTGTTGGTAAACCCATTGGAGTCCAAGTTAGGCTTCAAGCAAATCCTAGGCCTATTAGGGTTATTGGGTAACCCTTATTGGATTTGGTTATTTGGTTTAAAGATTGATTAAATATTTACAAGATTAGTGGGTTAAAGCTTTTAGGACCCAATGGGCTTGGATTTGGCCCATGAGCAATTAACCAAGTGGCCTTGGGCCCATCTATTGAAAATGGGTCTTGGTTTTGGCCAGATTGAATGTGGGCCCCGTTGGAGGGCCCACAATGCCTTGGTGAGCCCAGATGGGCCCAAAGTCTCAAAATGAGTTTGGTTGACTCAAAAACTCCAACTGGTTCTTCTTACATCAAATCGGGTTAGATTGGGTCTAATCGGGTCAGGAAAATCAATTTTTAATTTATTACAAAATTTGACCGCATATATAATGCGGTCTAGCCTAAACCGCATAACCAATGCGGTCCAGGGCTGACCGCATACGAAGTGTGGTCAAGCCTGAACCACACTGTGTATGCGGTTTGGCCCAATTTTCGAAAAAAGGCCGCGACGTCAACCGGATCTGGCTCGGTCGGCTCTCAGGCGTGTCCGCCGACTTCTGTGGGCTCCGGTATCTTCTCAGAATTGATCAAATGCTCATTTTGAGCTCAAACTCTCACTTTCTTGGTGTTCCGTGAATGGGAAAGGTCTCGACTCGTCACCATCCATTCAAACCATCCACAAGCATAAATATATAGCGCTAAGTTATACTAAACACGCAGATATATAACCATTCAAGGATTTCATGGAAACGTGACATGAAAGAGAGTAAGATGACATCTCATCGCACCTTGGTGACATGATCGGTATGTCTATATGACATGATTTACGTGCATATGCTACACATGACATGCGAGAAGCAGTGTATAGTGATGCAAGTGACATGCATATAAGTGCTGTAACATGCAATTATGCAAATGAAGTGCAAGAGCATGTGAGTACTACAAATAATATACGTGTGTGTGCTATTCAAAGCAAGTGCGGGGCTATGCATGCAAGATGAAGGATCTTGAAAATGAATCAGGAATGCCGAAAACAAACATAGACCATGCAAGCAAGTGGATCTAACTAAGAAGGGAAAGAGGGGTGAGTTGATTAGGGGTACATGAGATGAGAACTATGGGGAACATGCTCCCCTCAGCATGAAGTAAAAACGACCCTTATTACCATGACCCTTTATTGATCATCCGGATGAGCCTCTCCTCCCATCTTTTGTGTGGAGACCCCCTATAAATCCCAAATTTTAGTAGTAAATAAATAGACTAATTGGTTAATAATATGCAAAAGATGAGATTTTGGTTCAACCCGGAGGAGTTCAAGATGAACCAAAGATGACAGGAGAGCCTATATAAGGTGAGTTCATGATTATTGGCTAAGTATAATATTAATACAATAATTAGTTGTGCTATGATTTATATTAGTAAGAGCTAATAAATTAAAATAAATAAGGAATTAGAGAAGTTAGTCGAACACAAAGATAGTGGGTTGACCCAAGGGTTGAGTTGGTTTAAGAATTAGATGGTTTGATTTTGTTGGCTTAGTGAAGAGGGTAATATAGTAAAAAGGAATAAATAATAAACTAAACCTAGGTATGCATGGAGTAGTCCACGTTAAGCTCAAAACATAAAATAGAAAACACCCGCACGTCCCTTGGTTGTTTCCTATTCTTCTCCTAGCTTCTTGTGATCAAACATAACCCTAAAGTACCTGTTGGAGCCGTCTTAGAGAAGAAAGATGAGTATTTTCGTGCATAGAAAACTCAGGTAAGAGCCAAATAGATATAAGTTTCTGTTCTGGAGATTTGAGTATGTTTAAGAGTCTTAAAAGTGTGATTTTTGAATCCAGACGTGATCGAGGTTTGTTGGGATCGTTTGGCAAACTTAGGAGTGATATTTTGTTGCTCTTAGAGAAGGTTTAAGATCCTAGAAGCAGGTAAGTAATCCCTTGACACTTGCATAAAATCTAAATTCGTGTTTAGACGATATACATGGTTATTCGGTGTTTTGATGCGTTGATTTTGTTATTTATGATGTTTTAATTGTTGGCAATTGTTCTAGCATGTTTATGAAGTATTTTAGAATGATTTAGAATGGTTTTGATGCATTGAATATTGAGTTATGGAATTTCGCAAAGTTACGGATTTTTCACGTATCGGATCGCCTGAGCAGTCGCTCAAGCGCCCTATGTAATTATTCCAAAACCCGAGAGCAATTTTACCCAGATTGAACTGTCGCTAGAACAGTCGCTTGAGCGACCTACCCTGAATCAACCTATTCTGTAAGGCCCATTGAGCGCCCTTGGCCGCTCGAGCGACTAGTTTGTCAGATTTTGGAAAACTTGTCTTTTCAACCTAGTTTTTACTACGGAAGTGTTTCTATCCAATTTTAACCTATGTACCTTCAAGATTGTGGTATTTGGGAAGTGTTTGTACTGGCGAATGTTCAAAATTCAAATTTATAAAGATTTTGGGTAGATGTTTCTAAAGAGGCACTTTTACTTGATTCTATTGTTCCAAAAGAATTTACTTTTAACTAAGGTTGGTTTTGTGAGTTCATACACCTGTATTTGGGTGATATAAAGGTATTGTGTGCATCGATAGAGTCGATACACATTCGGGACATATTGGCCCGTTGAAACCTGGAGTTTTGGACATATGACTTGGTGCATTATGTTTGGTTTTGGGCCACTGAAATGACAAAGCTGGTGCCTGATTTATTATTTCCCACATGGGCGGATTTGGTGATACATATATGGTTATGTATTTGGTGGGTGTTATTGAGAAGTATGTCCATTACCCTGGTTGGTTTTCTCACTGTTGAGTGGGCTTAGCAGTTATATGGATCCATAGAATAGCTAGTAAGTGAAATGTGTATTATAAGGGTTTGAATTCTGTGTCTAAGGAATTCCATCATCTCAATGATGGTACCGCTCCTGGATTGGTCGGTCTCTACATTACCCACTCCTGGATTGGTTGGGCCGTACATGCTAACTCATGGTTGGGTTCTTCCGTTGGTGTTGAATAGCCAAACTGCGAGGTAGCTGGTCCATCGTAATTCGGTTAGGTAGCATATTGGCACATGTCTACTCTCTTTTTCTGGTATACTATTTCATAAGTCCCATGAGGTGGACAAATTGTATTTTATTGTTGTCTTGTATCTTATTGTGATTATTCGGATTAAACGTTGCATATTTTACTATGGTCAACTATTTGCATGACTGCTTACTGAGATGTTGTTTCTCACATTATTGTTTTATCGGTTTTGTTTTCAGATATTCCTGGAGAGGACGTTGCTGGAGTAGAGACTCCGGGGGATTACTGTGATTACCAAGAAGAAGACTATTTCATTCCTGTGTAGGTCCAGAGGGACATGGAAAGACATTTAGATTTATTTTCTTAGGGATTATTTTTACTATTTTGATTGAGGAGTTTGATGTTATTTAAATGATGCTTGGTATCTTTATTCCACACCCTTGGTGGATGTTATTTATGTTATTTTGTTGAACCCTTTCCAGACTTTTTAGATGAAATGTAAAAAGATTATTTTGGTAGTTTAATTCCGCGTTTTCTGAAAGATGTTTTTATTTCTGCACTCTGATATAATAAATGACATTGTTTAAGTCTAGAATAGCGTTTTGGGCCATTTTCCCTAACGAACCAGATTTAGGTTTATGTGTTTAAATAAACCTTGATCCAGGGCGTTACAAAGATGGTATCAGAGCAATAGAATCCTAACCTAAGTAGACGACCTTTAGGCAAGGAATTGGGGGATGTGTGATACGTTAGATAGTACTTAAATTGATTTTCTAGGATAAAAGATCATTTTTGCTTAATTAAGTGTTTGTGTTTTTGCAGTTGATCTTCATCATGAACACTAGATCAAGAGGCAGAGGTAAAGCAGCATCTGTTCCTAGGATGATGCCAACTGAGGAACCAAAGCCATTTGTGGCCCCACAGGCAAACCTGTATGTGGACCCTCCAGCTGTGGAGCAGCCTTTTCCACCTCCACCACCTGCTTTTATCTCCACCCCACATGAGGATATTTGGAGAGCTATTGGGGCAGTGACCGATTTGATTGGAAGATCGAAAAGGAACCGAGGGGATGAGAGAGCCCCAAGGAGAGATCGTGTGGATGACTACGGTGCACGAGAACTAGAGAGGTTCCGTAAGATGGGACCCTAGTCTTTTGGAGGTCAAGCAAACCCTATGGAGGCCGAAAGATGCATGCTAAGGATTAAATGGATACTTAATGGCATGGAGTGCCTGGAGGACCGTCGGGTTCAGCTGGCCACTTTCATGTTTGAAGGAGAAGCCGTACATTGGTGGTGTTCCGTGAAGAAGAGGACTGAACAGGAGGCGCAGACTTCCTAGGGAAGATTCAGGGAGATCTTCTTCGAGCGCTACTTACTGTTGAGTTCCACCGTCAGAAGGCGAGGGAGTTCATGTACATCACTCAGGGAGGAATGTTGGTATTTCAGTATGAGGCCCGTTTTGCCCTGCAGATGGTTACTTGTAAGACAGATAGGCGGGAACACTTTGAGAGGGGACTGAGGACTGAGATTAAGGACCGAGTATCAGTGGTTGAATGCCCCAGTTATTCGGAGTTAGTTCGCTGAGCTGAGAGAGCAGAACGTTTGATTGATGAGAAGAAACTGGATCAGGGTAGACTTAGGTTTCCACAGAGGCAGATGACTCAAGCAGTCAAGAAGCCAAAGATTGAGGGTCAGAGCAGCAGACCTGATGGTGAGTAAATTTACAGACCTGGACCTCCTAGATGCCAATAGTATGAGAGGTTCCATATCCCAGGACCATGCTTTGCACCATATGGAGCGTGCTTTAGATGTGGGAAGTTTGGTCACCGCATCTCGGAGTGTATTTACCCTACCACCTACCAAAGCCTACAAATGGCCCGTGCTCCTATGGGATCACAACAATTGGGTGCGCTGAATCAAACTCAAACTTATTCGGCACCTAAGGCAGCTGTGGGACAGAAACCACAGGGCAGGTCAGGACCTCATGGCCGTGATGCAGCACCCAAGGTAGTCAGAGTGAATGCATTAAAGGCTCATGAGGAGTATGGAGCACCTGAGCTTGCTGGAGGTATATTATTTATTTGTGGTAGATCTACTGTATGTTTATTTGATTTTGGAGCATCTAGATCCTTTATCACACCTGCATGTGCACATCGTATTGGATTGATACCTGTTGCTTTGGATTCTTTTTTATCTGTGCACACACCTTTGGAAGAGACCACTAGGGTCCAAATTGTATATAAAGACTGTATGATCAAAATGGGCTGAGTAGAGTTACCCGGGGATTCGATTGAGCTGGAGTTCAAAGGATATGATGTGATATTGGGGATAGACTGGTTATTTAGACACTATGTCACTATTGACTGTCATAAGGGAACAGTTATAGTTAGTAAGCTTGAGCAGCCGACTTATTGCTTTATTTGTGAAGGATTGGATAGTCGGATTGGGTTAGTTGCTTCAGTGGCAATAGAAGAGACCAGAAGTGACACAGTTGACCTTTCTAATGTGCCAATGGTATTTGAGTTCGCAGATGTATTTCCTGATGATCTGCCAGGATTACTACCCGCTAGAGCCGTTGATTTTAGAATCCAGCTTCAGCCTGGTGTGGCTCCTGTGTCCAAGCCACCTTACAGGTTGGCAAAACTTGAGCAAGATGAATTAAATAAGCAGATAGATGAGCTTCTGGATAAGGGTTTTATCAGACCGAGCGTGTCACCATGGGGTGCACCAGTTCTTTTTGTGCCAAAGAAGGATAGTAGTATAGCCATGTGCATTGATTATAGGCAACTTAACCAAGTCACGGTTAAGAACAAGTACCCTTTGCCTAGGATCGATGACTTGTTTGATCAATTGAGAGGCGCATCTTGGTTTTCCAAGATTAATTTGAGATCAGGCTATCATCAGTTAAGAGTGGCTGAAGAAGATATAGAGAAGACAACATTTCGGGACACTATGAGTTTCTAATCATGCCTTTTGGGTTGACTAATGCCCTCGCAGTTTTCATGGATATCATGAATCGAGTCTTTCACTAGTATTTGGATAACTTTGTGTTGGTTTTCATTGATGATATTTTGGGATACTCAAAGACTCAGGAGGCGCATGTTGGTCATTTGAGAATTCCATACGTTGAGAGACCATCAGTTATATGCCAAGTTTAGTAAATGCCAGGTTTGGCTAAGGCAGATCTCTTTTCTTGGTCACATCATCTCAGGTAAGGGTATCTCAGTAGACCCCACCAAAGTCCAAGCAGTTTCAGATTGTCCTAGACCAACCACAGTGATGGAGATCTATAGTTTCCTTGGCATGGCTGGTTATTACCGCCGATTCATTGAAGGTTTTTCTAAGATTGCATCACCGTTGTCCAATTTAACCAAGAAGGCAGTTCCATTTAAGTGGGATGACAAGTGTGAGAAGAGTTTTCAACAATTGAAGCAAAGGCTTACCACGACCCCAGTGTTGATTGTACCATCCATGGATGAGCCTTTCGCTATCTATTGTGATGCATCCAGGATTGGTTTGGGTTGTGTGCTGATGCAGTAGGGTAAAGTTGTAGCATATTCTTCCCGGTTATTAAAACCTCATGGGAAGAATTACCCCACCCACGACTTGGAGTTGGTAGCCATTATCTTCGCATTGAAGATACGGAGGCATTACCTATACGGGGTTGAGTTTGAGATTTTCTCAGATCATAAGAGTTTGAGATACGTATTTTCCCAAAGAGATCTCAACATGAGGCAGAGAAGATGGATTGATTTATTGAAGGATTTCAAATTTACACTGCAATATCATCCAGGTAAGGCGAATGTAGTTGCAAATGCCTTGAGTCATAAAGGCGCTACTGAGGAGACTTCCATTGCTACTTTAGCTACTTTTATGGTTAGTCAGTGCAGCCTTGTAGATGTTATTCGTGATTGGCAGGGAGAGTTCTGTTTACCTCAGGATGGAGTTATCCGAGTAGCCAGAGTTCAAGTAGAGCCTGACTTGATTCAGAGGATTAGAGTGAGTCAGTTGACAAATCCGGAGTTGATCACTACCAGGAGATTGTTGAGTGAGGGTTCTAAGACCATCAGAGACTTTACTGACAGGGATGGATTATTGAAATATCAGGGTCGTATTTGTATACCAACTGATGAGGATATTAAGGCAGTGATTATAGCAGAGGCTCACAGATCAAAGTATGCAGTGCATCCCAAAAGCATAAAGATGTATAGAAACTTGAGGGTAGTGTATTGGTGGTCAGGAATGAAGAAGGATATAGCAAAATATGTGGCTAAGTGCTTAGTGTGTCAACAGGTTAAGGCAGAGCACATGAGACCAGTAGGGTTGCTTCAGCCTCTTCCTATTCCAGAATAGAAATGGGAGCACATCACCATGGATTTTGTGAGTGGATTACCTCTTTCTCCAAAGGGGCATGATGCTATATGGGTGATTGTGGACTGTTTGACTAAGTCAGCTCACTTTTTGCCTATTAGGATGAACCAACCGCTTGACGCATTGGTAGAGCTGTATGTGAAAGAGATAGTGAGATTGCATGGGGTGCCAGTATCCATTGTTTCAGATCGTGATCCCAGATTCACATCTAAATTCTGGGAGTCTTTCTAGAAAGCCATGGGTACAAAGTTAAAGTTTAGCACTAGTTACCACCCACAGACAGATGGGCAGTTAGAGAGGACCATTCAAACACTTGAAGATATGTTACGATGTTGTGTCCTTGATTAGGGAGGTAATTGGAGTAAGCACCTTCCTTTGGTGGAGTTCGCCTACAATAACAGTTATCAGGCAAGCATTCAGATGGCACCATATGAGGCATTGTATGGAAGAGCATGTAGATCACCAGTTTGTTGGGAAGAAGTTGGTGAGAGGCAGCTATTAGGACCTCAATATGTGCAGGACAGTGATGATTTGGTGAAGTTGATCAATCAGAGATTATTGGCAGCTCAAAGTCACCAAAAGAGTTATACGGATACTAGGCAGCGAGATCTGAAATTTGAGATTGGGGATAAGGTATTTATCAAGATATCTCCTTTCCGCGGTATAAAAAGGTTCAGCAAGAAAGGAAAGCTTTCCCTCAGATTTGTAGGACCTTTTGAGATTGTTGGTGCAGTAAGACCCGTGGCATACCGCTTAGCATTACCATCATCAATTGGAGCAGTTCACGATGTGTTCCATGTTTCAATGCTAAGGCGATATGTACATGACCATAGTCATATCATTAACCCCGAGCCTTTGGTCATACGTGAGGATTTGACTTATGAAGAACATCCAGTGCAGATACTAGACAGACGTGAGTAAATCCTTCGTATAAAAGTGATTCCACTTGTTAAAGTGCTATGGCAGAGTCATACCGTGGAAGAAGCCACTTGGGAGTTGGAATCTGAAATGAAGAAGAAGTACCCGTCCTTATTTGAGGAATCTTGAAGTAAAATTTCAAGGACGAAATTTACTTGTAGGGGGGAAAATGTAAAATCCCAGATTTTAGTAGCAAATAAATAGACTAATTGGTTAATAATATGCAGAAGATGAGATTTTGGTTCAACCCGGAAGTGTTCAAGATGAACTGGAGATGAAAGGAGAGCCTATATAAAGTGAGTTCATGATTATTGGCTAAGTATAATATTAATACAATAATTAGTTGTGCTATGGTTTATTAGTAAGAATTAATTAAATTAAAATAAATAAGGAATTAGAGGAGTTAGTCGAACCCAAAGATAGTGAGTTGACCCAAGGGTTGAGTTGGTTTAAGAATTAGATGGTTTGATTTTGTTGGCTTAGTGAAGAGGGTAATATAGTAAAAAGGAATAAATAATAAACTAAACCTAGGTATGCATGGAGTAGTCCACGTTAAGCTCAAAACATAAAATAGAAAACACCCGCACGTCCCTTGGTTGTTTCCTATTCTTCTCCTAGCTTCTTGTGATCAAACATAACCCTAAAGTACCTGTTGGAGCCGTCTTAGAGAAGAAAGATGAGTATTTTCGTGCATAGAAAACTCAGGTAAGAGCCAAATAGATATAAGTTTCTGTTCTGGAGATTTGAGTATGTTTAAGAGTCTTAAAAGTGTGATTTTTGAATCCAGACGTGATCGAGGTTTGTTGGGATCGTTTGGCAAACTTAGGAGTGATATTTTGTTGCTCTTAGAGAAGGTTTAAGATCCTAGAAGCAGGTAAGTAATCCCTTGACACTTGCATAAAATCTAAATTCGTGTTTAGACGATATACATGGTTATTCGGTGTTTTGATGCGTTGATTTTGTTATTTATGATGTTTTAATTGTTGGCAATTGTTCTAGCATGTTTATGAAGTATTTTAGAATGATTTAGAATGGTTTTGATGCATTGAATATTGAGTTATGGAATTTCGCAAAGTTACGGATTTTTCACGTATCGGATCGCCTGAGCAGTCGCTCAAGCGCCCTATGTAATTATTCCAAAACCCGAGAGCAATTTTACCCAGATTGAACTGTCGCTAGAACAGTCGCTTGAGCGACCTACCCTGAATCAACCTATTCTGTAAGGCCCATTGAGCGCCCTTGGCCGCTCGAGCGACTAGTTTGTCAGATTTTGGAAAACTTGTCTTTTCAACCTAGTTTTTACTACGGAAGTGTTTCTATCCAATTTTAACCTATGTACCTTCAAGATTGTGGTATTTGGGAAGTGTTTGTACTGGCGAATGTTCAAAATTCAAATTTATAAAGATTTTGGGTAGATGTTTCTAAAGAGGCACTTTTACTTGATTCTATTGTTCCAAAAGAATTTACTTTTAACTAAGGTTGGTTTTGTGAGTTCATACACCTGTATTTGGGTGATATAAAGGTATTGTGTGCATCGATAGAGTCGATACACATTCGGGACATATTGGCCCGTTGAAACCTGGAGTTTTGGACATATGACTTGGTGCATTATGTTTGGTTTTGGGCCACTGAAATGACAAAGCTGGTGCCTGATTTATTATTTCCCACATGGGCGGATTTGGTGATACATATATGGTTATGTATTTGGTGGGTGTTATTGAGAAGTATGTCCATTACCCTGGTTGGTTTTCTCACTGTTGAGTGGGCTTAGCAGTTATATGGATCCATAGAATAGCTAGTAAGTGAAATGTGTATTATAAGGGTTTGAATTCTGTGTCTAAGGAATTCCATCATCTCAATGATGGTACCGCTCCTGGATTGGTCGGTCTCTACATTACCCACTCCTGGATTGGTTGGGCCGTACATGCTAACTCATGGTTGGGTTCTTCCGTTGGTGTTGAATAGCCAAACTGCGAGGTAGCTGGTCCATCGTAATTCGGTTAGGTAGCATATTGGCACATGTCTACTCTCTTTTTCTGGTATACTATTTCATAAGTCCCATGAGGTGGACAAATTGTATTTTATTGTTGTCTTGTATCTTATTGTGATTATTCGGATTAAACGTTGCATATTTTACTATGGTCAACTATTTGCATGACTGCTTACTGAGATGTTGTTTCTCACATTATTGTTTTATCGGTTTTGTTTTCAGATATTCCTGGAGAGGACGTTGCTGGAGTAGAGACTCCGGGGGATTACTGTGATTACCAAGAAGAAGACTATTTCATTCCTGTGTAGGTCCAGAGGGACATGGAAAGACATTTAGATTTATTTTCTTAGGGATTATTTTTATTATTTTGATTGAGGAGTTTGATGTTATTTAAAGGATGATTGGTATCTTTATTCCACACCCTTGGTGGATGTTATTTATGTTATTTTGTTGAACCCTTTCCAGACTTTTTAGATGAAATATAAAAGGATTATTTTGGTAGTTTAATTCCGCGTTTTCTGAAAGATGTTTTTATTTCCGCACTCTGATATAATAAATGAAATTGTTTAAGTCTAGAATAGCGTTTTGGGCCATTTTCCCTAACGAACCAAATTCAGGTTTATGTGTTTAAATAAACCTGGATCCGTAGCGTTACACACCCCCCCCCCCCCCCTTACCATGGGGGCTCCATGGATATGACAAAGAAGATCAAAAAGGGTCAGAAAAAAGCCAATAGGAATGCAGTGTAACGCCCCGAACCCGGGTCAGTGCAAACTTGCACCCAACCCGAACCTGATTCGCTACTGTAACAACCTAAGTTCAGTTCAACAACCAAACTCGAGGTGTTACCACGAAGCTGGGGTCAGATACAAACTAAGATTCACAAAAATTTTATGCTTATTAGTTACATCGGAGTTCTGGTGGCCAATAAAAAAAACAATTCTTTAATCAATATATTCAATTCATTTTACAATCAGCTTTATCTAATCAACATGTGAACATTTATATCAATTACAATTCTACCCATCAAATAAACCCCATCTTCGCAACCTCTCCGAGCAACCTGAAAATAAATTAAGGAAAACGGAGTGAGATTTACATCTCAGCAAGTAGCAGGTGCATGCAATTAGAAACAGTCCAATGTAAGCAAATAGTCATGAGGTATTCGATTAAGCAACGATAAGACAAGAAATCCAAGTTATTCATGGCAATTCCAAATAAAGTGATAAAACAGATGATCATGTAAAAATACTAGTAATTAGATGTTAACGAGGTAAAACCGACAAAAGTGATACAACACGTGCCATTGCAGGACTCACAAACTAATTGCTATACCACCGTGCGGCTTAGGGGCAGTGCTACTTAATGGTACTCAAGCCCCATGCAGCACAGCTATAGACAAGAGCCGTAGTCACCAACTTATTGCACACGAACTCAACAGAGTTGGCATGTACCACTAGCATGCAGCACCAGAATCAATACGTAGAGATGGTCGTTTATCCACATGTATAGGGAATCACCAGCGGTGCACCGGGGTATCCCTCCAAACATAGGACCTTCCTGGAGCAAACTAACTTACAAGGGAAGCGCGCTCGCATATAGGAGTAACTCAACCCAAACTAAATACCACTTAGCTAACCAGCCAAAACTATGGATCCATATACAGCTAAGCCCACTGACACAAACCACGATAAAACCACATACGGGAGGACACGCTACTGTAGGAGGCATACACACATTTACCCGTAAAGGATTACACATCTCTACACAGAGGATTACCCATCTCTGCCATAAAAGCTAGTATCAACTTAACCACAGAAGCCGTATCACCCAACCGTAAAAGAAAAGCTAATGAAATCATACCACATAGGGCTGCAACTCGATTCGGTTAAAACCGAACCCGAACCAATCCAAACCAATTTCGGTTCGGTTTGGATCGGGTTTTTATATGTTCGGTTTGGTTTTGGTTTCAAATTCATTAAACCGAATTAAATAGGTTCGGTTTTGGATTGTATGGTTGGGTAAACCAAACTGAAAACCGAACCGAAATCATACATTTCTATAAACTGAACTGAACCAAACCGAACTGAACCAAAAATACATATTTTCATATATATATATAACTATACCCTTTAAACTTTTAAGATATTACAGACTAACCCTTCCTCTTATATATATATATATATCCTCTCAAACCCTAAACCCGATCATCACCTTGCCTCCCTTCTCTCCGCCGACCTCAAGCTCCTAAACCTGATCACCTCGCCTCCCTTCATGGAGATTGGGTTCGGTTTTGGTTTCAAATTCATGGAGATTGGGTTCGGTTCCAACCTCCTAAAACCTTTTTGCTGTGGTGTTGATTTTGTTTGCCAGAGATGAGCGACCCCAAGTATGTGTATCCTCATCCTGCTCAGGGTATCATCTCCCTTTCTTATTCTTGGTCTTTTTCAACAATTTTTGGCCTCTTCCATTCTAGGTTTAGCATTATTTCTTCATTTTCCTCTTCCAGCCACTCCGAATTTCCTTTCTCCATTATTTTCTCAGTGATTTTTTTTTCTTTGATCTCGTGATATCTGTTTTAGACCTTCCTTTCATGGGGAGCATCTAATTTCCTAATTATGTTATTACTATTAGGTTTTTTTTCTTACTGGTATACTTGTGAAGGATAAATAATGAACACTCTAAATTATTTTTCAAATAATTCTTGTAGACGAGTTGCTTTTGTTCTTGTTTATAGTTCTTTACAGTCCAGCACCCGACCATGTTCTGATGCAGTTATCTTTTACCTTCTTCATCCACTTTCAATTTTGCAGCGATTCTTTTTCCTTCATCTTTCTGAGTGCTTCTGATTGATCTTTTTTATTTGCTCAATCTCGCAGATGTAGACACCCCAATTTGCACTACAAAATGAGAAAATAATTGAAAATATTAATTGGGATTTGAAACAGGTCAAAAATGCACAAAATTTAAATATTTAAGCAGTGCTCGCATTATACCTACGGTCTGGTCGCACCCGAATTTTATATACGGACATGCCATGCCCGTAATAAGAATGCGAACACGACTTGCCCGCAATGTATATATAGGCATAGGAGATTTGTGCGAATTTGATCTTTGCTCGATTTCTGAGCCTTATCTACATCCAAATATCTCTCTTGGTGGGCGAATTTGTTTATTTATTCGTTCAAATTATCCTTGTTGGCCATGGATGCGCATTATCCTTATTTTCAATCCAATATGGTGGATCATGGTATATCCCTCTGGACTAGCCATACCCCTGGGTTTGCCTATAAATAGATGTGATATCCTTAAGCAAAGGGCCACGAAATTTTGAAGTCTAAAGAGCTCCAAGTGAAGAGAGGAATCCTTGCTGCTCTGCTTGCTCAATCCAGGTAAGTCCCTTTTCCCTTTTATTTTCTATCTTCAATTCTAGAGATAATAGGATCTTCTCCATTGGTGTAGAATAAAGCCTGGTTTATACTTGTATTCCTAAACCTGCCTCCAAGTACCTCAAGAATCCTCTCTAGCCGTAAAACGTGAAGAGAGAGCTAGGGGAGAGGGGAACAGGTGGATCCCTAGAATAGAATCCCATAATTTATTTTTCTTCTTTTTTTTTATAAAATAAGGCCTTTGATTGTGTTTGTATACCTAAACCTATCTCTAAGTACCTCAAGAATCCTCTCTAGCCGTAAAACGTGAAGAGAGAGCTAGGGGAAAAGAGAACAGGTGGATCCGTAGGGTAGACCCCCATGTGCTCTAATCTGTGAGATATGGCTGCTTTGAATATCATGTTCATGTTTTAATGGTTTTTATGTTAAATCTGAATGAATCATATGAATCCATGATGTTTATAGCATGAGATCCCCACTTTTTTTCTAAAATTTGGATTTTCACATCTTTGCACCTACAGCACTGTTTTCATGATTTTTGTGATATTAGGCTAAGATCCTAGATCTATCATGATCTATATGATAGATTTGGATTTAGAAGCCTGAAAGTAATTTCTAGGGTTTCATGATGTGGTTTTTGAGTCCTTTTTCATTTTTGAGAGAAGACCCTACGGTCTAAGTTCTCCCCTTTTGATGTTTTTCATCAACGTGGGTATTTTTGGTTTTGATTTCTTGATCTAATGTGAAATTTGGGCTATATCTATGTCCTGGACTGTTGAAGTTCAATTCTGTAATATTTTATAAAAATCATATTTTTTTCTAGATTTCCAGAATTTTACTAGAAGACAGATTTTTAAAGTTTTCACTTTAGATTTGCTTTCTTTATTTTGATTTCAGTCAATCATGAAGCCCAAGTAAATGGCTCATGTTTTTATAAGAAGGATCTAGAATTAATTGGATCATTCACATGGAAAAAAGCCATACATTCTTTTATTTTTCTTTCACTTTTGTTTTAATTAGTAAGCCTTTTTTTCTTTGAAAAACATGAACAATGCCTGGCAACCACCTTGTGTGGATGAATAGGGGTGCCTAACACCTTCCCCTGTTCATAACCTAATCCCCTTACCCATCTCTGGTTGTTTTTTTAAATAGGGTTATTTTTACCCTAAATTTGCCTTTTTGTGCTTATTTGAGATTTTGGTGTCCATTGACTCCTAAACAAAATGGTGGTGACTCTTTATTTTTTAACCAATCTCGTGTGATGATTAAGAAGTCATTGAATTGATTTTTCTTTAGGTGTTTTTGTTCATGTTTTGATGTTTTGGTTTTGCTTGCTATTTTGTGTTTTTTAGCATGTTTGACTTGTTTTATTGTTTTGCTTGCTATTTTGTGTTCCTAAGCATGTGGTTATGTTTTAAATCTGAATTATTGCTTAAGAATTCATGGGCGTAGAAACATGCTTAATTCTGATTTATAGGATTGTTTTTAGATGCATGCGTAGGGGGGATCGTTTTGCTGAACCATGCTTATTCCTTACTGAATTTTTATAATAGCATGTTTTAATTTTCAGCATGCTCTCCATGATGTATTTTGGTTGTATAATATGATCATATTTTTACATGTTTTGGTGATTTTTGTGAGCATGTTTTAGGTGCTATAGGGTTACTTTGTTTCCTTGTATTTGTTTACTTTGAATGTGCTTTTATATTATGCCTTGGTTTGTTTATGCATGGCTGCGAAAAGAGTGGCAAGGGGTTGGGACATTGTGTATGTACCTACTTTTTTATAAATGCACTGTGCACATTTTGTTTTTTTACACAGTCTACCCCTAACCTATAGGAAGTTGAACCCGAATGTGTGTAACTTGGCGCAACGAGGTCGATACTTTGGAAAGTGAAAGTGAAAACATTCACCTTAGAACTTTGGGCTAATGATGTGATGACAATGTGGATTTGTGATTCGATTCTAGTCATCACTAGGCTTGAGTGCTAAGTTGACATTAAGCCAAAACCCAAAGCCCCTACGATTGAAGGTGGAGATACACATTTTTGGCTAAAGTACACAATTACGTGGGGATATGGGTTTGTAATTGTGGGAAGGCCATTTGCATGGTTCCAAGCCAAGGCATAATGCGGATGCCATATTGAAGGTAAACAAGGTAACAGGGTAACCTTAATTTTTGCATTATTTTCATGTCATAGGGGTGTCAGGGCATCCATCGGTTTGGGATAAAATTGGTCCCAAACAAGCATGTATCCTAAAATTGGTGTAGCCCATAGGAAGAGTTTTTTTTACTCTGTTCAGAATTAATCCTACCCAATGTTCATACAAGAGGCAACCAAAGGGTACCAAAATTTTGAATATGATAGTTAATTTGGAGGGAGCATGTGCCCTCCCAAGCATGTATTTTTGCAAGTAGGGGCAAAGTCCACTTTGGGACAGTTTAGAAGCCTTGCAAAGGTGAACCGTATGTTTGGATGAGCAATCAAAGTGATCAAATCATGTAAAAATTGGAAAAAAACAAAAAAGGCTCCGTAAACCGCATTTATTATACAGGCTGGGCTTGCCCGTATTGGTTATACGGGCTGGGCTCGCCCGTGTTGGCTATACGGTCATGGCTTGCTCGCAATTTAAATGCAGGCAAAGCCGAACCGTACTGTATATGCGGTTTTTTGCAGAAAAATAATTTTCAAACAGTTTTTCCTACTAAATCTTGTTCTTTTAACCTTTAAATGATGATGAAAGGAAATAAGTTTGAATAAAATGTTTCAAAAAAAAAACAATAAAAAACTTTAATAAAAATGTGAAACAAAAAATCTAAAAAAAAAAATCTTTGGGCCTCTGAAAGCCTTTGAATTTCAGACTTTTTCTCAAAAACCTCTGGGCCTCTGAAAGCCTTTGAATTTCAGGTTTTTTCTTTTGGGCCTCTGAAAGCCTTTGAATTTCAGACTTTTTCAAAAAATCCCCTTAGGCCTCTAAAAGCCTTTGAATTTCAAATCTTTTGCAAAAATACCCCTGGGCCTATGAAAGCCTTTGAATTTAAGACCTTTTGCAAAAATATCCCTGGGCCTTTGAAAGCCTTTGAATTTCAGACTTTACCTCTGGGCCTCTGAAAGCCTTTGAATTTCAGATCTTTTTTCTTTGGGCCTTTGAAAGTCTTTGAATTTCAGACCTTACCCCTGGGCTTCTGAAAACCTTTGAATTTCAAATCTTTTCTTTTGGGCCTCTGAAAGCCTTTGAATTTCAGACTTTACTCCCGGGCCTCTGAAAGCCTTTGAATTTCAGATCTTTTTTTTTTCGGGCCTCTGAAAGCCTTTGAATTTCAGATCCTTTTCTCTTTTTTGTGGGACCTGTTGGAAGCCCTAGAATATTCCAACAATTCTAAAAAAAAAAAAAATCCAAACTCGTGTTCACCTAGCCTGCATATAGGCATTCATAGGTATGTGAATGAGATTAAATTGGAACTGATGTTTTTCTTTATTTTTTTCCAGGTACCAATACACTTACAACCATATCTCCTGTAACCAAATCAAGATCTCGCACCATGAATCCCATCGAGAACGAAGCTGATGTTCCTAACCCAGATGTTGCCCTGCTACAAGAACAAGTGGCAGGACTAGCCCGAATGCTAGAGAACTTACTGGCGGTGCAGACCCAACAAGTGCAAGCTCAGAACCAAGCATCCACTTCCAACCAAGCACCTCCACCCCAAACCAACATTCCACCTCCGGTTCAACCTATTCCTGAACCCATTTATGAACCAATCCCTGAACCTAGAGCAAGAGATGATTTCCACTTTCATCAGTACGCTTGGTCAACCATTCTACAGTCACCTGGTGGGTCAGACCACCACTAATTTCGCTGCCTTGGTACAAGTGGCCGACCGAATTGAGGATGGGATCGGGTTGGGTAAAATAATTGACCATTCTGCTAAGGTCAGTCAGCAAAACCCCAATTTGAAGAAAGGAAGTGGGTTGAAAAAGAATGAGAACAAGAAAGAGGGGGAGGTGAACATGGTACAGCCACCATCTGGCCCTAACAAGCCCATACAAATCAATATACCCGATCATTTTCCTACTCCATCTGCTCCATCTACCCTATCAGCACCCTCAGACCAAAAGAGGGCTTTTACTAAGGAGGAAAGGGATGCCTATTTCGCAGCAAGGAGAAATAGGGTTTTCACCCCTATTCCAATGTCTCCGTCTCAGTTCCTGCCCACCTTGTTGCAGGCAGGGTATATTACCTTAAGAGAGCCCAATCCGAATGCATCAAAGGGGAGAAATTTTGAACCCTCCACCACTTGTGATTTCCACATGGGTGTACCTGGGCACCCTACTGACAAGTTTTGGCCTTTGAAATACGCTATTCAGGACTTGCTTGACCAAAATACCCTATCTTTCAATATAGGGGTTCCCAATCCTCCTAGAACAGACATAGGACAAAACCCTTTGCCTCAGCATCATAGGGCAGGCCCATCTAATGTCATAGGGGTCATTTCTGCTGATAAAATAACCTTTGACCGGTCTCAGTTAATTGCTCCTATAGGGACGACGGTTAAAGTGTATTTTGACAGAGGAAATGAGGATAAAGAGGTAAACATGATTCAAAAAAGGAATGATAGTGCTGTTGAGAATATTAGCTCCTCTTTGGACCAGGCCTCCTCTTTCATGGCCCAATTGAATATTGCAAAACCACCTTTGGTTATCAATTGCAATCCATCCACCCATTCTTCACCAACTCAGTCCAAACCGCCATTGGTCATAAACTATGGCCCTCTCAATGCTTCTATTACTTATGTAACCCCTCAACCAAAACAATTTCCACCATTGGTTGTAGATATTCCTCCTACTCAGACTTCATCATCCAAGTCCAAACTTCCTGCATTGGTGATAAATGTCCCAAAGCCTTCCTACTCCGAATCAGCTGTACCATAGAATTACAGCGAAGGCTTCACCACTACATTTCCTGCAGTTGAGGCAGAAAGCAAGAAAGAAATAAACCTCATGACAAGGTCAAGAAAGTGTATGGGGGAGGAAGAGAAATAGAAAGAAATCGGAAAGGAAAAGAAGGAAGAAGAGAAAAATAAGGGAAAAACCAAGGTAGGGGATGATACCCCTCAGGTAATTGACAGTGAGGCTGCTGACCTCCTCAAAATCATCAAAAAGAGTGAGTTCAATGTTGTCGAGCAGTTGAACAAAGTCCTTGCCCAAATCTTAATACTGATATTATTGTTGAATTCTGAAAAACATAGGGACTCTCTATTAAGGGTACTTTAGAGGGCACGTGTACCTAAAAATATTGAACCAAACCAACTAGGCAAGATGGTTGGGAAAATCTTATCCCATAATGTCATATCTTTTTCTGAGACTGAAATTAGCCCAGCAGGATACCATCATGTTGATCCTTTGCACATAGCTGTGCTCAATAAGGGTTGCATGATAGCCCGAGTTTTAATCGATAATGGGTCGTGTGCGCACCTAAAAACCCTAGATCCTAGATCGCACATCGGGAGCACCTTTGGTGCGTGCCTCGGGACATTTGGAGTCGCCACTGCCTGAGAGTGCAGGCAGAAACGGTTTTGCCCTAACCGGGTCTAAGTCTGGTCTGCGGCTTATTAGAGATCTAGCTAAGTCCTCGGTTACGTCCGGAGAAGCCCTAAGACACCCCGGTCCGCCCCGTCGGTTTGACAGGTCCCTCAGGTCTCCCTGGTTTTTGAGTCAAGTTCACCCTTTTCCTAGACCAGCATGCTGCCTTATTAGGTCTGGTGGGGCCCTCTGGAGGTATGTGTCCCTTTTTATTTGATTTTATCTTTTTATTTATTTTAAGTGAAGTGGGTCGGACCCGGGTCCCGTTGAAAGACCCGTGGATTGCCATGGTTGGGCCTTGGGCCCAGTTGGGTTATTGGGTAACCCATTTTGGTTATTTATTTAAACTATTTACACATGCCATGGGCTTAGTGGGCTTGGATTTGGCCCATTAGCCAAGGATCAAAGGGCCTGGGCCTGTTTATTGAAAACAGGCCTGGTATAGGCCGGTCTGAGATGGGCCCCACAAATGGGCCCTGGGGAATCTTGGTGGGCCCATCTAGGCCCACAGTCTTTTATTGGGCTCAAAATAGCCCAAATTGTCTAAAGGGCTGGTGCAAGCCGGTTTGGGTCGAATCAGGTTCAACCAGGCCGAAAAATTACGTTTTTTATGTTACTTTACATTTGCCCGTATTTTCTATACGGTCCACTCTTGTCCGTGAATGGAGTCCGGTTTGGGCCTGCCCGTGAAGCAAACACGGTCCAGACTGGACCGTTCTGAGTTTATGGGCGCCTCCAGTCTTGCATTTTGGCCGCCGATTCTTCTTGGGATCAGTTCCGTGGCCTTCTCAGGCGTTCCAGTGATGCCGGTGGGGGTTCTCAGCACCTTCAGTATACTGCATTTCCTTCTTTCAATCCAAATGACCATCTTTTCTTTCTTTTTGTTGTTTGAGCAAGCAAGATTCCCTCTTGGTTATTCATCATCATCTTTTAAGAATGGGAAAGGGGTGATTTATAGGGGACATCAGATGTTAAAAAAACTTCAATCTTCTTCCCACAATGACGATCAAATGGGATTAAGTTCTCTTTTTGAGACATTTTAGATAACCTTTTGTTATCACTTCCTTTCTTGCATAGGAATGACTACTTTTTGGATGCAATTCCTCATTATACAACACTCAAAACAGTGTTAGAAATAACATTAAAAGGAAAAGAGGTAGTGAGGAAGAGAAGAACAACATCAAAATCCACTTAATTTAAAGGAAGAACATACTTACAATGTAATTAGTTGTTTTGGTTGGTGTTATGGTTCTCCAACAATTTGAGCAGCGCTTCCGCGTCCTCCGAAGATTATCTAAATTGATTTTGAAAGAGGTGTGGCAGGAGTTTATACTTAAAGGAAGATTAGAGAGGGTTTAGGCATGGTTTAGTGAGAGAGGGGCATTTTGGGAACAAAAGGAGTTTAGGTTTAGGGGTGGCAGCATGTGGGCAGAGGTTTGCCTTAGAAACATCAGGGGAGGAGAGGGGTTCGGCCTAAGGGGAAGGCTTACCTGAAATTGGGGGGGGGGGGGGGGGGGGAGGCCTATCTATTTATAGGCAAAAAGGGGCGTGCCCGTATTTGAAGTACGGGCGTGCCTTGCCCGTACTTCAAGTACGGGCGTGCCTTGCCCGTAATTGAAATACGGGCGAAAAATGCACATTCGTAAATCTCGCGAATCAGCCGTACAGGACGCGTGTCCCGCCGTACAGCGACGCGTGTCTTCTACCAGAATCTTGCCCGTATTTCAAATACGGGCATGCCCTGCCCGTAATTCAAATACGGTCTAGCACGTTTTTAAAATGTTTGGATTTCAAACCTTTATTCAATTTGGTTTTTTGCAAGATTCTTATTCGATTTTTCAATTATTTTATTAAAAAGCGAGATTCTCTTTATTAAAATATTATTAAACACATTTATCTTATTTATTTTATTGGTTTATTCCATTTTTGCTGCCTTTTTTGCCACATGGGCAGTTTTTCTAAAACTTCAACTGCTCATAACTTCTTCATCCGGTGTCCGATTTCAGCAAACTTAGTGTCGTTCGAACCGGCTCGGAACCACCTGTCCACTGGGGTCAAGTTTGGCAGCTGAATTGGGGTCGAGCAAAAAGTCAATTTTTTGCTCCCCAAAAGTTTGACCAGTTCATATCTTTCTCATCTGGACTCCGATTCCAGCAAATTCAATTGTGTTGGAATCGTGTCGAAATACTCTTTTCAATGAGATGAAGTTCGATGACCTTCAGGGGGCAAGTCTGCTGAGGAAAAAGAGATTGCTTCTAGCGTAGCAATTATAGACATTACTGTCTCCAGCTACTCAGGGCTAATGTCGTCAGGCACATGAGTATCACCCAGTATTTTCATAAGTACGTCCTTATGTTTGTCTGAATCCAATAAGAGACGCATAATGGATATCTGGGCTGGTGTCTTATTCAACTGCTGCACTAGATCATATTCCGGACTGAAGGCACTATAGTGGAGTTTTTCAATCTCTTCTTCTGGGGCCTTCCCTTTCTTCTTATGGGTCTGTGGCAGTTCAGCGGCCACATCCTTCCCTTTCTCTTTCCTTGTTCTTTCTTCAATAGTCTCTCCCTCTGGTGCAGGTAGAGGGTTAGGGTTTATGTATCGACCAGAACAGGTGATCCGATTGACTTCTCTTTCAGTGGAAGTGATGGTAGAATCATGGTACATGGGTAGGAATTGGTAAGGTGGAGGTACAACGGAATAGGTTGGGTCAAGGTGAAGGTGGTGTAAGTTGAGGGTGGGTGGTTCCAATAGGAAGTCCACAGGCTCATTGAATGGGTTCATCATGTCGAAGATGTTTAATGGGTTCACCATCTTTTTGTCGAAGATGGTCATTTGGATTGAAAGAAGGAAATGCAGTATACTGAAGGTGCTGAGTACCCCTTCTTCAGCAGTGTAGCCAATAACTCTGCAGGTGCATAAGGTAGCGGGGTAAAAACCCTCTTCATTCTTGCCTTTGCTTCTTCTCTGGTTCTTCTCAAAGGCTGCCCCTGACTTTCATTCCTCTGGGCAATGTGATAGGGCTGTGTTGGCTGTACATAATTAATAGCCTGGGCCTCTTGCCTTCTAGGCTCTTGCCCCTGACTTCTACTACTCTGTCCCGCTGCTGCCCTTCTCTATGTAGGGCCCTGGCCACTACCATCTATCTTACCAGCCCTTACAGCATCTTCAATCCTGTCTGCTGTCAGAATCAGGTCATTGAAGTTAGAAGTACTTTGCCCCAATAGCAGGGAAAAGAATGGCTGTCCAAGTGATGCAATGAACAAGGAGGTCATCTCCTGTTCAAGTAGTGGGGGTTGGACTAGGGTCGCCAATTCTTTCCACCTCTTGGCATATTCTCGTACAGATTCCTGATTCTTCTTTGTCAACCTTTGCAGTTCAGCCCTAGTTTGCACAATTTGACTGTTCCAACGGTACTGCTGAATGAACTTGGCAGCTAAATCGTTCCAACTCTTGATCTTAGTCTTATCCAGACCCAAAAACCAAGTGTATGCTGCTCCTATCAGCGATCTCTGAAAGAACTGTATCATAATTTTTTCATCTTTGGCATATTGACACATATCCCCAGAGTATGACCTTAGATGGTTTAATGGGCACCCGATGCCATCAAATTGATGCAAGTCAGGGCACTTGAATTTTGGTGGAAGTTGAACATCGGAGAAGAATCAGAGGCTTTCTAAAGTAGCCTCCATGGGGACCGCACTGGGTCGTAGGCTTTTCAGCTCTTCACGCAAAGCATCTACCTCTGACTTAGTGGCTGCCATCTTTTCATCAAACTGGGCCTGCTGTGTTCTATACCAATCTTCCTCTTCTTGCCCCAGTTGGGCAGGTGCAATAACCTGAGGAAGAGGCACAGCTTGCGGAGGTGGAGGTGGTACCAACGGAGCTGGGTACGCAGGGTATGGTGGTGGAGCATCCATCTATGGTGGAGCAATCGGTTGCTGCAGGGTCACTGGTGCCGCTGGGGGAGCCATCCTGAGTTCTCTTAGTTCTGCCATTAACTCTTGAATGATGGTACCCATATTGTCAATCCTCTGTTGTAGATCAGTCACTGTCTGTGCCTGGCTGGATTCTGCCTGGTCCTGTCCTGGCGAGGTCTGTTCTCTTGGCTGCTCCATCTCAAGTCTTTTCCTGGATCTTAACAGGTAAGGGCTTCGAGAAGCAATTTTGGTACCTGGGAAGGGCAACCAGTGGATATTAATGCAACTTATATGCATGATTACTGATATATTCTAACTGTAAAGAAGAATCAAGGATCAATATGTTTGAATTATTTTCGAAATGGTAGGGACTCGTGATCTATTTTAGCCAAGCGGCTGGGAAAGAGAACCCGGAATTGATCTATTTTATCCAAACGGTTGGGAGAGAGAACCCGGCTTAGACTGGTCTGTTTTAGCCAAACGGCTGGGGGAGAGAACCCTGAATCGATCTGTTTCAACCAAACGGTTGGGAGAGAGAACCCGGCTTAGACTGGTCTGTTTTAGCCAAACGGCTGGGGGAGAGAACCCTGAATCGATCTGTTTCAACCAAATGGTTGGGAGAGAGAACCCGGCTTAGATTGATCTGTTTTAGCCAAACGGCTGGGGGAGAGAACCCTGAATCGATCTGTTTCAACCAAACGGTTGGGAGAGAGAACCCGGCTTAGACTGGTCTGTTTTAGCCAAACGGCTGGGGGAGAGAACCCTGAATCGATCTGTTTCAACCAAAGGGTTGGGAGAGAGAACCCGGCTTAGACTGGTCTGTTTTAGCCAAACGGCTGGGAAAGGGAACCCGGTTTAGAAGGTTAGTTTGAGCTCAGTATCACTAGGTTGGACTATGTTAAGTCTCTGCAGGGGATGAGCTAAACAGCAACATCCAGGTGTACCTCAACCAATTTCCAGTTTAATCTCTGATGGTTTTAGCACCTGACTTCGGCTAGTAGTTCCCGGGCATGTCTTAGCTAGTCGTTGGTTTAATCACCATTGACTTTGATGCCTTACAACGGGGAAGGCTATGCCAGGACGATTTTCCACCAATTTTTTGGTTTAATCACCAGTGGCTTCAGTGCCCTAAAAGTTTGGCTAGGGATACCCGAGCGTACCTTTAGTCGTCAGCTTAGTTGCTTGACCTTGGTGCCACACAACGGGGTATGCTATGCCAGGACGATCTTCCGCCAATTTTCTAGTTTAATTACCAGTGGCTTCAGTGCCCTAAGAGTTCGGCTAGGGATACCCGAGCGTACCTTTAGTCGTCAGCTTAGTTTCTTGACCTTGGTGCCACACAACGGGGTATGCTATGCTAGGACGATCCTCTGCCAATTTTCTGGTTTAATTACCAGTGCCTTAGGTGCCCCATAGGCTGACCGTGTGATCTTTTTAAATCAAACGGGCGTGATCTGAGCTCAAGGGATTGGGTGTTCTTTATTCTGGGGTTTTAAGACTTAAACTTGAAACTTGAAAGTTTGAGAGTTGATAAGGATGGGGTGTTCTTTACTCAAAACCCCCTTGGATTTAAAGATTCTCTTGGCAAGTTCTTTATTCAGATTGCCTGAAAGTTTTAGAGTTGGTTGCAAAAACCTTTAAGACTTAAATTTGAAATTGAAGATTTGAAAGTTGGTAAGAATTGGGTGTTCTTTATTCAGAACCCTTAAAAGTTTAAGATTTAAATTCAGAATTGATAATCTCTGAAGATTTGAAAGCTGGGTAGGAATTGGGTGTTCTTTATTCAGAACCCATGGGTTCAAATTTGGCGAGTTCTTTATTCAGATTGCCTGAAAGTTTTGAAGTTGAAGGATTGGGGCCAGACTGTTTGAAAAAGGAATTTTAGGATGTCTTAATTGACTTTATTAAATCTAGCACAAAAATTTTCATGGAAAAAGAAGTACAATGCCAAAATTCAGAACAAGCAATTACATGATTTAAAAAAACAAACAAACCCAGAGTCTAGCTAGGTTGGTCATTATCATAATGAGAGGACACGTCTCGCCTTTTCAAGGCACGCAGAAGTTTATTCCGCAGACGTCGGTCCTCTTTTGCGCGTCTGCGCATGGTGTCAAGCTGCTGTTGAAGGGCCTCATTGGCCTGCTTGTTTTTACGCTCGGAATCCACGTATGCACGGTGGATCCGAGAATGAGATTCCCGCAGTTCGGCCACCCTATCCCTGTATGTGTCAGGGGGCGGAACTGGGATATCATCAGAAGTGACGATATGGAGAGGAGGTGGGCTGTCTAGGCCAGTTTCTCGAGCAATCCATTGTTCGTAATTACGAACGTCGGATGCAGTGAAAATGTCCTCTTGGAGTATGTGCACGTGTTGCCATTCCTTCACCAATTTTTTCTTCAATTCCCATGTAAGTGGGCCAGTTAAACCTTCCGCCTCATCCTTGATCGGTATTCCCTGAGACTTCCCAAACTGTCTCAAAATTCGAACCGGATAGTATGGCATGGCATGAGTCAAGCCTATCAAGGCTAGGCAATGTCTTTTCCTGAAAGCTATGACGGGAGTATATGTTTGGTCAAATGTACCTCCCCATCTTATATCCGTTTCTCCTTTCAGTTGGAGAAAGTGGTCAAACCAATCCTCTCTGGAGGGTAAGTCTGGTCTAATCTCTCTTCGGGCCATCAATGTGACATTGTCACGGACGTACCCATAACGTGGGCTGATAGGTTCAGCAACCATCAGGTGATCTTGAAGCCAAATGTGTAGGAGAGGAGCGCATCCCTGAAACCTCCTAGTTCCGTTCTTGGTCATCGTCAAGGCATGGTATAGCTGAGCAAGGATTAATGGTGCAATTCGGAATTTCACCTGGAGTTGGTCTACAATTTCCATGAGGGCCAAATTAATGATGTCTCCCCCAGTAGGAAAGAAGAGCTGTGATAGAACCACGAGGGTGAAGGTGTCCCACCAAACACGGGGTCTTTCCTGCTTTTTGTCCCTTATCTTTTCAGCAAGGAAGGTTTTGGAGACCCGTGTGAATGCTTGGTCACCTCCTAAAGTCTGGAATTCTCCTCTAGGTAGGCCAAAGAAAGTACAAGCTTCATTCTTGTAGCTATCTTTGAGGTTTGGCCTGGCTGGTTCTCCATGGTCACGGAATCGGAGGAATAGTTCGAATTCCTCAATTGTGGGAGTTAACTCATTAGTTTCGAACCTAAAAAGGGAAAGTTGGTGATCCCAGAAAGGTAGGGCCGCCTGAATCATGTCCCAATTAATGGGCACATTTAATAGAGACAGAGTTTGTCCCATATGGTATTTCTGTTCCCATTTAATTTGCTCATCTCCTTGTAATTGCCTTGTCCAAGAACGGATCCAAGGGGTATCAAAGGCACACTTCTCTATCCTGGGGAAGCGAATTCTCTCCGTCGAGGATGAAGATGTCATGCCAACTATCCGATTGAAATTCCAAGTCAATTTAGGGTTTTCCACCAAAAACTCTAAATTAGTCTAAGGCATGCAACAAGATATGCAAAAATTAAATTAACGCCTAAGCAATTTATGCAATTATCAATCACAGGAATCAAATCCAAGCACTCAAGTTATGGGGTTTTAAGGGTTATGTCCTTTGAATGTTTGGAAAACACATTCAGGTCTTAGCCAGCCTTTTCTTTCATCTGTCCTTTCATCTGCTCTTTCATCTGCTCTTTCATCTGCTTTTGGGTGTCAGACCACAACAAAAATGTTTACAACTTGCCATCGAGGGTGAAATTTACAAAAATGATTCTGTAAAGAAAATCACCTTTAGGGTTGTTGGGAACCCAAAAGGAGGGTACAAGTTTGTTACTTAACAGGTGGGCTGAAATCCTATCTCTAGGTTTTTCTGCCTCTGTTCTGACCCATTTCTGTCTGATCTGGCCGGCTTTCAACTGAACCAAGACCGATTTGAATGCTCGGATTAGGTCGAGTTAATTTCGTTAAATTAGGGTTAAGACCAACAAAGGCGGGGGTTAATGCCCCATATTGATTTTACCCTTATTTGTTCATTCATGTTCATGCTCACATCAGGGTTTATCAGAAGTAATAGGTGGGGAAGGATACCCAGCCCAAGGCGCCTGCCTTCAAGGGTCTGAGCCAAGTACTAGACCCTTCGCGTACCATGGCAAGAAACCAATGGCGCTTGAAGAATCCAGAAACCTGGGGAGATGGGTTTACCCTGCTTTCCCCGGCGAACCACGGGAGCGTAGGGCTAATACCATCCCAAAAGTAAGTTTCTCGATTGAAGAAGGGTGGCTGCTAGAGAGATCAAGGTTTTGGTTAAGAAGAGCATTCACATGGTGTGGACAGCATTCAGTTCGGATCATTCATGCAGTCTCCCTCGTGCATGTCACCCCATGCAGTTAAAAAAATTCATTCACGGTGTAGTGAGGTGCTTGTATGTGCAGTGGAGCCAAATGCTGTGTCTAATCGGGTGATCCTCGGATAGTAAGCTAATTAAGGGTTCCTTAATGTCACTTTTATAGTGAGAATACAAAACAGTATGCAATACAATGTTTGGGTGGATCCCCAGGTAAGTGGAGGGTCACAGGGAACCGCTTAAATTCCACTTTCCTTAGGCAATTATCTCGTCCTTGTGACAGGATCCCCCAATATTATGTAATTGCATAAGTTCCATAAACCACTAAGGTTGGACAAGAAGTATTTCCTAAATCTGCCTATATCCACCTAGGTTGACTCATTTGATAACCAGGGTCCGACTAGGTTGAGGAGTCCCCAGCAGAGTCGCCAAGCTGTGCGCACCTAAAAACCCTAGATCCTAGATCGCACATCGGGCGCACCTTTGGTGCGTGCCTCGGGACATTTGGAGTCGCCACTGCCTGAGAGTGCAGGCAGACACGGTTTTGCCCTAACCGGGTCTAAGTCTGGTCTGCGGCTTATTAGAGATCTAGCTAAGTCCTCGGTTAAGTCCGGGGAAGCCCTAAGACACCCCGGTCCGCCCCGTCGGTTTGACGGGTCCCTCGGGTCTCCCTGGTTTTTGAGCCAAGTTCACCCTTTTCTTAGACCAGCATGCTGCCTTGTTAGGTCTGGTGGGGCCCTCTGGAGGTATGGGTCCCTTTTTATTTGATTTTATCTTTTTATTTATTTTAAGTGAAGTGGGTCGGACCCGGGTCCCGTTGAAAGACCCGTGGATTGCCATGGTTGGGCCTTGGGCCCAGTTGGGTTATTGGGTAACCCATTTTGGTTATTTATTTAAACTATCTACACATGCCATGGGCTTAGTGGGCTTGGATTTGGCCCATTAGCCAAGGATCAAAGGGCCTGGGCCTGTTTATTGAAAACAGGCCTGGTATAGGCCGGTCTGAGATGGGCCCCACAAATGGGCCCTGGGGAATCTTGGTGGGCCCATCTAGGCCCACAGTCTTTTATTGGGCTCAAAATAGCCCAAATTGTCTAAAGGGCCGGTTCAAGCCGGTTTGGGTCGAATCAGGTTCAACCAGGCCGAAAAATTACGTTTTTTATGTTACTTTACATTTGCCCGTATTTTCTATACGGTCCACTCTTGTCCGTGAATGGAGTCCGGTTTGGGCCTGCCCGTGAAGCAAACACGGTCCAGACTGGACCGTTCTGAGTTTACGAGTGCCTCCAGTCTTGCATTTTGGCCGCCGATTCTTCCTGGGATCAGTTCCGTGGCCTTCTCAGGCGTTCCAATGATGCCGGTGGGGGTTCTCAGCACCGTCAGTATACTGCATTTCCTTCTTTCAATCCAAATGACCATCTTTTCTTTCTTTTTGTTGTTTGAGCAAGCAAGATTCCCTCTTGGTTATTCATCATCATCTTTTAAGAATGGGAAAGGGGTGATTTACAGGGGACATCAGATGTTAAAAAAACTTCAATCTTCTTCCCACAATGACGATCAAATGGGATTAAGTTCTCTTTTTGAGACATTTTAGATAACCTTTTGTTATCACTTCCTTTCTTGCATAGGAATGACTACTTTTTGGATGCAATTCCTCATTATACAACACTCAAAACAGTGTTAGAAATAACATTAAAAGGAAAAGAGGTAGTGAGGAAGAGAAGAACAACATCAAAATCCACTTAATTTAAAGGAAGAACATACTTACAATGTAATTAGTTGTTTTGGTTGGTGTTATGGTTCTCCAACAATTTGAGCAGCGCTTCCGCGTCCTCCGAAGATTATCTAAATTGATTTTGAAAGAGGTGTGGCAGGAGTTTATACTTAAAGGAAGATTAGAGAGGGTTTAGGCATGGTTTAGTGAGAGAGGGGCATTTTGGGAACAAAAGGAGTTTAGGTTTAGGGGTGGCAGCATGTGGGCAGAGGTTTGCCTTAGAAACATCAGGGGAGGAGAGGGGTTCGGCCTAAGGGGAAGGCTTACCTGAAATTGGGGGGGGGGGGGGGGGGGGGGGGGAGGCCTATCTATTTATAGGCAAAAAGGGGCGTGCCCGTATTTGAAGTACGGGCGTGCCTTGCCCGTACTTCAAGTACGGGCGTGCCTTGCCCGTAATTGAAATACGGGCGAAAAACGCACATTCGTAAATCTCGCGAATCAGCCGTACAGGACGCGTGTCCCGCCATACAGCGACGCGTGTCTTCTACCAGAATCTTGCCCGTATTTCAAATACGGGCATGCCCTGCCCGTAATTCAAATACGGTCCAGCACGTTTTTAAAATGTTTGGATTTCAAACCTTTATTCAATTTGGTTTTTTGCAAGATTCTTATTCGATTTTTCAATTATTTTATTAAAAAGCGAGATTCTCTTTATTAAAATATTATTAAACACATTTATCTTATTTATTTTATTGGTTTATTCCATTTTTGCTGCCTTTTTTGCCACATGGCAGTTTTTCTAAAACTTCAACTGCTCATAACTTCTTCATCCGGTGTCCGATTTCAGCAAACTTAGTGTCGTTCGAACCAGCTCGGAACCACCTGTCCACTGGGGTCAAGTTTGGCAGCTGAATTGGGGTCGAGCAAAAAGTCAATTTTTTGCTCCCCAAATGTTTGACCAGTTCATATCTTTCTCATCTGGACTCCGATTCCAGCAAATTCAATTGTGCTGGAATCGTGTCGAAATACTCTTTTCAATGAGATGAAGTTCGATGGCCAAATATACTTGAATCAAAAAGTCAATTTTTGACCCCCTCAGGGTTTGACTTTTGACTTTTCATTTTTCTTTATTTTGGGGGGTGCAAAAATCAGGTGCTAACAGATCGGCTCTGAATGTCTGCCCGTTAATTACCTTTGTAAAGCTCAGTCTAGAGCAAAACAAAATAAAACAAAATGGGAGAATCATAAGAGCCTTTGACAGCTCTAAAACACACTCCCTAGGGGAGGTTGAACTACCGGTCACTATTGGACCGTATATCTTTAACATCACATTTGAAGTGATGGATATACCGGCGGCCTTCAACCTACTCCTAGGAAGGCCGTGGATTCATACAGCTAGGGTTATACCATCTACCCTCCACCAAAGAGTTAAATATATTACAGGGTAAAAGGTGATTACAGTCCTAGCTGAAAATTTGGTTCCTCCCATGTGGTCCCCTGAAGTACCCTACATAAACATGGAAATGACTGTAAACAAGATGACATTTCACTCCTTCCAGTTTGAAACTGTCAATTTTATACCTGAGGGGTATCAGGAAAAAGAAGAAAAGTTGACTTGTGCTGTGAAAATGGTCAAGAAAATGCTGGGAAAGTACAATTTCTACCCTGGAAAAGGTCTGGGGATTAACCTACAAGGAAGAATAGAACTGGTAAAGGTTAAGAAGCTAGTCCCTAGAGCAAGATTGGGATCTAAGCCAAGAAATTGGAGAAGACAGAGCAGATGGAAGACATGAAATTCCCTCACATCAAGGAAACTTTTCCTAAGCTTTCTCATATGATTCAACTGTCTCCATCCCAGGATCAGTCCAAACCCCCATACTATAACATCAATCCGTTCCAGAAACCCAAGTCCCCAACCTTGCAACCAATTGTTCTACCTTCACCTTCACAAGCATTGGGTGAGCCTGAGCCACGGGCAGAACAGGAACAGGATTTTTCTGAGGACGTTGGAGCTTTTTTTGCCATGATTGAAGGCAACCAAGAAGAAGGAACAGAGGAGCTACCCTTCCTTGACTGGGCTGCAGTAGAAGTTCCATCTGGGACAAGCCCTACAGTAGAAGCAAGCGATGCAACTCACCCAGTATTGGTGATTTTGGATGCTGTCCCTGAGCTTGGGGAGCAGGTTTGTGTCATTACCCCTACCCCAGATTCTTTTATTCTGAACTATTGGAAGGAAACTCCCCTTACTTTTGAAGCCGCGTTTGTTTGGCAAACAGACATGGCTTCCAAAAAAAAACTCCATTAGTGGAATGCCCTTTTCCTGAAGGTTTTAATGAGCCTTCGTCTTCAGGAAAAGATTTTTTAGAAGGCTCTCAAAAAACAACAAAAGATTTTTCAATTTTTTCTAGAAAAATTAAATTTTTCAAAAATGTCCAAACCACTTATGAACCATATAAGCAAACGGAATTGGATCAGGTTAATTATGACTTCGACCTTGAGCTCGACTTTGACCTAATGGGGGTTGAAGAAGAAACCGAGGATGAAGAAGACGACCCTCCAAAAGAAATCACATATCAATTGTAGCGTCATGAAAAGGGGGTCCAACCCAATATTGAAGAGACCGTATCAATAAACCTAGGGACTGAAGATGACCCAAAAGTAGTGAAGATTGGGGTATGCCTATCTGAAGTACAGCGTGATAAAATGATACGGTTCTTGGCTGATTATGAAGATGTATTTGCATGGTCGTATCGGGATATGCCAGTGTTAGACACTGACATGATTGTACACAGGTTACCAATTCTACCAGAGGTTAAGCCAGTTAAACAGAAACTGAGAAGATTGAAACCTGAGTGGACATTGAAGGTCAAAGATGAAGTGGTTAAACAATTCCAAGCAGGATTCTTGGCGGTCTCCACATACCCTGAATGGCTTGCAAATATAGTGCCAGTACCAAAGAAGAATGGAAATGTCAGAATGTACGTAGACTATAGAGACTTGAATAAGGCAAGCCCAAAAGATGATTTTCCACTTCCACACATCAACATCTTGGTGGACAACACAGCCGTACATAGCCTGTTCTCATTCATGGATGGCTTCTCTGGGTACAATCAGATTAAGATGGCTAAGGAAGATCAAGAGAAAACAGCCTTCATTACACCTTGGGGTACCTTCCACTACACTGTCATGCCATTTGGGCTTAAGAACGCCGGGGCAACCTACCAGCGGGCCATGACAGCATTATTCCATGATATGATCCATAAGGAGATGGAGGTCTATGTGGATGATATGATAGCCAAATCATGTGAAAAAGAAGACCACTTGATCAACTTAAAGAAGGTGTTTGACAGGCTTAGGAAGTACAGTCTACGGTTTAACCCGACAAAATGTGTCTTTGGGGCTACATCAGGGAAATTGAGATTGACCCAGCTAAAGCTAAAGCAATAATTGAAATGCCCTCACCTAGAACAGAGAAGGAAGTTCGTGGTTTTCTTGGAAGGATTCAGTATATAAGCTGGTTCATAGCACAGCTCACTGCTATCTATGAACCAATTTTCAAGCTTTTGAGAAAGAATAACCCGACGGTCTCGAATGACTATTGCCAAGAAGCCTTTGACACAATAAAGGAGTATTTATTGAACCCACCTGTGCTAGTGCCACCAACTCCAGGAAGACCACTGATTCTATACTTGTCAGTTTTGGAGACGTCGATGGGGTGTGTCTTGGGACAGCATGACGACACAGGCAGAAAGGAAAGGGCGATTTACTATCTAAGTAAAAAGTTCACGGAATATGAAGCAAAGTATTCCCCTTTGGAAAAGACCTGTTGTGCCTTAGTGTGGACAACTCAGAGACTGAGGCACTATTTCCTTAGTCACTCCACATTATTGATATCCCGAATGGACCCTTTGAAGTATTTATTTGAAAAACCAGCATTAACCGGCAGAACGGCAAAGTGGCAACTGTTACTCTCTGAATTTGACCTCACATATATCACTCAGAAGGCAATTAAAGGTCAAGCCATCACTGATCACTTAGTTGCACATCCTCTACCAGAATACCAACCCTTGAAGACAAATTTCCCTGATGAGGCAATTCTCTTTACTGAAGAAGAAGAAAGTGAAAGCTTGTGGCAAATATTCTTCGATGGGGCCGCCAACATGAATGGAAATGGAATAGGGGCAGTTTTGATCAAGCTAGATGGGTCACATATCCCAATCGCAGTGAAGTTGAGGTTCCAGTGCACAAATAATATTGCGGAGTATGAAGCATGCATAATTGGGTTACAAGCAGCCTTAGACCATGAAGTGGAGGAACTTGACGTATATGGGGATTCGAGTTTTATCATCTTCCAAACAACTGGTGAATGGAAGACCAAGGATCACAAACTGATCTCCTATCACCAGTATTTGGAAGAAATAAGCATTAAATTTACTCGAATTTCCTTCAACTATATGCCAAGGGCCAAGAACCAATTTGCAGATGCGCTAGCCACATTGGCTTCAATGGTCAGTATACCAGAAGGTGTTGATATTAGACCACTGGAAATTGAAGTCAGAGATGAACCTGCTTATTGTCTTGTTCTAGAAGAGACACCAAAAGAAGAAGTACCATGGATTCAAGATATTAAAAACTTCCTAAATGATCGGAGTTTGCCAGAAAATGTCACTTCTACAGAGAAAAAAACAATATAGAGGTTGGCAGGTCAGTTCTTACTAAGTGGTGGACAGTTGTACAAAAGATCACACAACGATATCCTACTCAGATGTGATGCCAAGACCGAGTCAAAAAGGTTAGTTGAAACTATACATGGAGGAGTTTGTGGACCCCACATGAACGGGCACATGCTTGCCAAGAAGATCCTGCGATTGGGATATTACTGGTCGACAATGGAGCACGATTGCTATACACATGTCAAAAGGTGCCATCTTTGCCAAGTATATGCTGATAACAAGAATGCACCCCCAAGTGAGTTGCACAACATGACATCTCCATGGCCCTTCTCCATGTGGGGCATAGACGTCATTGGAATGATCTCTCCAAAGGCATCAAATGGACACAGGTTTATACTTGTAGCAATCAATTATTTCACTAAGTAGGTAGAAGCAACCTCATATGCAAACATCACAAGTAGCCACGTTCTTAAGTTTTTGAAGCACAACATCATTTGTCACTATGGTTTGCCAAATGCCATAGTATCAGATAATGCTTCGAATATTAAGAACATGCAAAGATATGAGGAAGATGTGTAAGCTGTTTCAGATTACCCATCACAAGTCAGCTCCATACAAACCAAAGATGAATGGGGCAGTGGAAGCAGCGAATAAGAATATAAAGAAAATCATTCAAAAGCTGGTAGTGAGTTTCAAAGATTGGCATGAAATGCTGTCACTTGCTCTACACGCCTACAGAACCTCAATCCGAACTTCTATTGGGGCAACCCCATATTCATTAATCTATGGGATGGAAGCAGTTTTACCAGTGGAAGTGGAAATCCCTTCACTAAGAGTACTAATAGAAGCGGAATTAGAAGAAGCTGAATGAATACAGTCAAGACATGATCAACTCAATTTGATAAAGGAAAAGCGTTTGAAAGCGCTTTGTCATGGCCAATTGTATCAGAAGAGAATGGCCAGGGCTTACAATAAGAAGGTGAAACCCAGAACTTTCCAAGAAGGAAATTTAGTATTAAAGAAAATTCTACCCTTTTTGGAAGACCCTCGTGGAAAATTCAAACCAAATTGGGAAGGGCCTTATGTTGTCAAGAAGGTCCTATCAGGGGGTGCTCTCATCTTAACAGAAATGGATGGGAAAGATTTTCCTGAGCCAATTAACTCTGATGCAGTAAAGAGGTATTTTCCTTGATTGAATATTACTAAGAAATGATCTGAGGCCATTTTTCCTTATTTCCCAAAATTTTCATCCCTAGTCAAGCCAATTTGAGCCTGTTCGTCTTCTTTGATAAACCTAAACTGGACTTACAGTCTTATACTGGGGCAAAGCCAATAGGGGCAAAGCTAATTGGGGCAAAGAAAAAAAAAGAAAAAAATAATGGCAAATGAAAGCCAAATACAAAAAAAAAAAAGGGAATGGGTAAGTTCGGTTGACCTATTTTCACACTTAGAAAATTTTGAGCCTTTAATACCTTTTCTTTCAAAAATCGAGCTTAGCCTTTGTTTCGTCCTATTCTTAAGCCCTCGGTGATTTTAGTATATTCATTCAACTTTCAGAGTAAGATTGGTGATGACGGAATGCAGAAGCCGGCCTTAGTGAAAACCGTAACTGGCACTAGGGGAAATATTGGCAAAAATAGAAAAAAAAAAAGAAGAAAAAAAGAAAGAAGAATCAAGGGTTGAGTTGATCATATGGTCCAAATTTGAAATCAGCATGAGCACTAGAAACTGAGCAGATTAGCTGAGTCAGTCATGGAGGAAAAGCCATTTGGGGATAATTCTAAAGGTCATAGGATAGACAGATTTGGTCTCTCCCTACTGCTTGGATTACCCTTTTCATTATTTAACTTGATTTTAATTCCTTTAATTATATGTGATTAAGTGTTTTGGATCAGCTTTTTTAAAAATAAAAATAAAACTATACTTTGGCCAGTGATGAGAAATCAAATACTTTTCATAAAATTTCTGTTTTTACAAGCTTCTAAGAATTCTGAAGCTAATAATATAAAACCTATTTTTGAATTAAATCTATTGTCTTTCCACTATTGGAGTTTGCTTTTGTATAAAGGTATGCAGAAAAAAAGGAAAAAGAAAAAAGAAAAAAAAAGAAAAGAAAAAGAGAAAAAAAAAAGAATCTAATCCCTATTCCCTAACTGCTCCTCAAGCTCCTTAATCTGAGCCGCCTGAGTTGCAATGATTCCAGAAGCTCCCTCTACATCAGGATCGCTCAAAAAGGAGATGACCTCATCTAAAAGTGATTGCTTGATCTTCAAAGCCCTGAGGTCAGCCAGGGAATCCTGATATTTCTTCCGCATCGCTCGGACTTCAAAGCGACGAGCCTGTCTTTGTTCCTCAAGTTTCTTCTCCATAGCAATGCGGCAAAACCTCTGCTCTTCAAGTTGCCTCTCCAGATCAATACCTTTTATCCTGAGTTCTTGTGCTTCGCATACCCATATTTGTTGAAGCCGCTTGTGGATTGCCCTTTCAGACTCCAGGATGTCCTCATAAGTAGGGGAAAAACTGCAAGAGGATCCTCTAGTACTGGGGCATGACTCTGCACCTGCTCTTTGATCCAGAAATGATAGTCCTTCACATGGGACTCAGAAAAGACTGGACCCCGCAGAAAGCGAACATAGGACCACTCATTCATTAATCGAGCATTTAGCCCCATGGTGGCTGGTGTAAGTGGCCCTAGGAAGCTCTCATATCCAGTTGGGATCGTGATCCCCTGGGTCACTCCAAACTACCGAAGAACCCTCAAAGGAAGATAAAGAACAGCAGATTTCAAGCCTGCTAGGACCAGAAAGTTCCTATCTCTGAAGCTGATCACTGTTTTGGGATTGGGCTGATAAGTGCCAGGCCATCTCACCTGATTATCCTGGAGAGTACCTAAGAAAGTGAACCAACCTTGCTTGCCACCTTGGATGTTAGGGCACCCCCTGTTGCTCATCAAAACAGGAACTTTCAATCTTGGAAAGAAGCGACGAGTTATCTCTTCAACCTGACTCAGGTGGTCAAGCAACCAAAGCTGCAGAAAGGGGAGTATTTCAATTTATTTCAAAAGAAAAAAAAAAGGAAAAAAAGGAAAGAAAAGAAAAGAAATATATATATATATATTTCTCTTTTTACCTGTAGGATAGGGGCGCATGCAAGGAAGCGTTTCTTCTTTCTGAAATAGCAGTCAGTCAAAGCTTGGTATATCTCTGCCAAGATCATAGGGGCCAATCTCTCACGTTCCCTAACCTGGCAGACAACTGAGATGAGAGCCAAGTCAACCTGGTCATCACCCCGTGGAAAGAGCATCTGGTTGACCACTATCAAAGTCAAAGCATTAAACCGGGCATCCTTGTCCTCACCCCTTAGAAGTTTTTCAGTCAGAAAGGTCTTGGATAAAGTCAACAGTGTATCAAAATTTCCTAAGTCCTTCTTCCCTATACCCAAAAAGATGGATGCCTCCTTTTTGTAGCTAGGCTTTAGGGGCGAGTTCACAACTTTTTCAGAAAACCTTAGGCCAAGGATGGTTTCAATTTCTTCAATGGTAGGAGTCATCTCTTTGTCATCAAAACGGAAGAGATTCAATTCAGGTACCCAGTGCCCAATCAAAGCTTCAATGATTTCCCACTTAAAGGGAATTTTAGGGATGTGTAGGATGTGGCCTAAGTGGATAGAATCCCAGCAAATTTCCTCATCAAGGGTCATAGAGTTAACCCACCTATCATAGAAGGAATCCACAACATTGTACCTGGTGAGTGTAAGCACCTTATTTTTGCACCCCTGGAATTGCTAAAAATGAAAATCCTGGCAAAAAGTCAAACCCCGAGGGGACAAAAAGTTGACTTTTTGATTAAGTAATATTTGGTTGCCTTGCTTTATATCATTGGATAGAGAATCTCGATACGATTCCAACGCACCTGAGTTTGCAGGAATCGGAGTCCGAATGAAGGTTCTGCGGGCGGTCAAACTTGGGCGAAGCCAAAAGTTGACTTTCTGCTAAAATCCGATCCGGAGGCCTACCTTTAGGTCATCGGATAGAGGGCTCCGATACAATTCTAACGCAACTAAGTTTGCCCAGATCGGAGCCCGGATGAAGAAAATATGAGCTGACGAAATTCTCGAGCAGCAAAACCGGCAATCTGCGCACGTGGCAAAAAGCTGCACACGTGGCGAGTTGCGCAGGAAAATATCTCAGGGATCAAATCTGTAAATATCCAAACATTCAAAATATCCCAGGGACCAATCTGAAAGTATCTGAAAATATCTGAATAAAATAATATTAAACCTAAATATCCCAGGGACCATATCCTAATTTTCAGATTTTTAAAACAAACGGGCGGCCGCATTAATGGATTTTTAATCATTTGGTCGCTCAAGCGGACGTGGCGAGCGGCATGCGCTTACCTTGAGCTGGGCGCCAAAGTGAGCGGCACCCCTTTCTCCCTTGCCTATATAAGCCGCGCGACTTTCTCGCGCAAAGGGTTCGGCATTTTCTTGGGGGTTCGGACTTTTGGAGGTTCAGAAATTTTGGTGGGAGAGTTCCAGGGTGGGGCATTTTTTCGGCATTTTTTTAGGTTGGGAAGTTTCTGGGGTTTCGGCATTCGAAGGTGGTCTTGACCACCATATTCCCCCAGGAAAAAAACAGAACAGACACCCTTGGACTTTCCCCTTCCTCTCCTTCCTCGACGAACCCGAAGGAGGTCGTGCTCTTGGTGTGAGAAGAAGGAGGCTCCGGCAACTGCTCGTGCACTCCTAGGAAGTCTCATGCACACCCTGCCAAGGATTAAAACCAAGGTAATGTTCCCTGTTCAATACAAATAAGAATGCGCTCAAGCATAACATGTCACGATGTTTTCCCCTCTGCCATTCTGTTCATTGTCTGTTCATTGATATTGCTTGCTTGATTCGAAGGGGGAGCATGTTCCCCCATGAGTTCTCCATCCCTGTTGTTGTAACCCCATAAAACCCCCTGTTCCCTTCTTCATAATCATGTTCTGTTAGTTAGGGTTTTGATTTCTGAAGTTTATTCATGTTCTGTTAATGTTTTGTTTCGGATTTAAAGGTTTCCAGAGAGATTTGAGTGATGAATGGTGAGGATCTGTTAGGTTAGATTAACTTCCATTTGTGTTTAGAGGTCTGCTGGGGTTCTATGGACCCCCAGAGAGTGCTTATAGAGCTTAAAAAGCTTAAAAACCATTAAAAATGGAGTTCGGGCAAAAAAACAGAGAATCAGGGTATATGCGCTCACTTGGCGCTCACTTGCGCTCACTTAGGAAGTAGGCGCCCCTTTTATTTCACTACCCGCCGAGCTGGCGCCCACTTGGCGCTCAACTCGCGCTCACTTAAAACCATGTGCAATTCTGGCGCCCATCTCGCGCCCATCTCGCGCTCAGCTCGCTCTCATTTCCCGCCCAGCTCGCGCTCACTTAGTATCGAGTTAGCGCTTGGTCCAAATTTTGCCTGGTCCTTAGCGCCTACTGGCGCTCACCTGGCGCTCACTTCAGGAAGTGAGTGCATACCCCTAAAACAGGCCGAATTGCTGTTTAATATTGATATGTTCCTGTGGCCTATATTCTGTAACTTTTGCTAAGTATGGGTGGCATTTCCGAACCAAACTGGATAAACCAGCAGGGTTTTCGGGTCACCCGGATAAACCAGCAGGGTTTCCGGGTCACCCGGAAACCCGACATGGGACTTGGACCCCCGGTCCAACCCGATTTCCAGTGGGCCTTCCAACGGGGCCCACCCTACCCAATAAACATGTATGCATGCAACTTAATCAAGATGAGCAAAATTAACCAATTAAACCGGGCGGGCCAAACCTAAGGCGGTCCACCCGAACCAAATTAGTGAAATTGATGCATGAAATGCGTGGTTTGGCCGAGACCAATGGCAAGGGCCTACCGGGCCCACCAAAGCCCACCAACCGAACCAAGGAAGGGTGCAAGCCCTAACTTCTGGTAACTCGGGCTTACAAGCCCAGATTGGGACTACGGGCCCCAAGCCCAGTGTCCAACTCACTTTGGCAGATTAAAAAGATAAATCCAATAAAAATTACTTGGCCACCATATGGGCCCACCTAAGGGGCCCGCAAACCAGTCCGGCCCACTTGTGCATGAAAAACACTTAACCTTCAAATCTGAACCTAAAGTAAAATCAATGCACCAACCAAAGCCCAAAGGGCCTCTCAGGCTAGACTGAGACCCACAAGGGACACGTGAGCTCAACCAAGCCCACCAAGGAATCCGCGGGCCTTCCAACGGGGCCCGCCCAATCAGACCCATATCACTTTAAATTAAAAAAGATAAAATCAAGTAAAGGGACCCACACCACTTTGGCGGTCCCGCCAGACTTAATCAAAATGGCATGCTGGAATAGGAATCGGGTGAGTAAGAGACCAAAGTTGACTCAAACCAAGGAAACTTATGGGACCCGTCACTTGACGGGGTGGACTGGGGTGTCTACGGACTTCCCCAGACCGCAACCGAGAACTTACTTAGAATCTCTAAGCCGCAGACCAGTCTAATAGAAGAACTTAGGCACCCAGGTGTCTGCCTGCACCCCATCAGGCAGTGGCGACTCCAAACAAATCCCGAGGCACGCATCGTTTTGCGTGCGCCTCGTCGTGCGACCGAAATATGGCGCGCACAGTGAGATTAGGAGGTTTTGATCTAACAGGTTGTCTTGCAGGAGGAGATTCATCAGCAAAAGAGAACGAGGCGAGGGAAGCCATGGAAGAACCAAAGAAACCAAGGAAAGCAAAAAACGAAAGGCTCAGGGAGTTTTGAAACTATTAAAAAAGATAGAATGACGTTTCCCATGAGTTTATATAGAAAATTCGAAAAAGCAATAAAATCCTCATTTATAATACTAGCGCGGCGTGCCCGTATAGAAAATGCGGACACCATGTGTCCGTAAAAAATTTACGGGCAGAGTGCGCCCGCATTAACATTACGAGCACAGCTTGCTCGTAATATAAATACGGTTTTGTTGGAAAAAATGCAAAAAATGGGAAATTTCAATTTTAATGCTTCCCCAAGTTTCACCTGTCCCTGCTTATACATGTATCATACAATGGAAGCAAGAAATCAAGAAGAAAAGAGCATAAATGAATAAAAATGAATCAAATCGCTTTTATATATATATGGAAGTATACATCAGTTTGTCAAAATACAAATACATGTGATATCCTAATCTATCTATCTAGGTCCACCCCTGCGGCCACGACCACGTCCTCTACCTCGACCACTACCTAAAGGCCGTCGGCGCTCGAAGACATGCTCCACAAGGCGACGAGCTGTACTACCAATCATCCTGCTCAAAATAGACTGAATATCATACCACATATATAAAGGCACAAGGCCAACAGTGGGATGATCAGGAGGAAAGTACCCCGAGGTATCTACATATCCCCCCGACTCGGTATCAGAATCCGTAGGGACTGGCTCACTCACAGGCTCGGCAGCAGGCACCTCCTCTGTCATAGCAGGCTCCGTGGCAGGATCAGCAAGAACAAACACCCCAGGAGCATCAGCATCAGGCCCAGGCTCTACAGGCTCAGCAAGGGCCTCCTCTATCACCACAGTCTCATCAGTAGGCTCCACCACAGCGGCATCCCTGGCCGACTCCATATCCATATCAGCAGGCGCATTAGGAGCGGTCTCGGGTACTGGAGTAGACTCTGGTATGTCCTCAGTAGTAGGGGCAACAGTAGGTGCAATATCGGCCTCGATCTCGAGCTCTGCTACAAACACCTCTACCGATCCAAGAGAGGTCACAAACTCTACTCATGCCACGGAGAAAACCTCGCCACGAAGATGCATAGGCAGTGATGAAGCAGGTGAAGAAGGGCCGGCTGTGTCATCCTGAAAATAAGAAAAGGAATTTTAGTCAGAAAAGGATAAACATATATAAGAACAGGAATGGAAAGAGGTGAAAGAATTAACCTGGGTATGAGATGGACCCGCCTAGTCCTGTGCACCAGAAGGACCCACCTGGCCCTGTGCCCTGGCAAGCTGTCCCCGGAGGTCTGCAATGGTAATAAAGAGGGCGTCCCGCTCGGCAATAACAGCATCCCGTTGGCGCTCTATATCAGCGTACCGAGAATGGATCTCTGCCAACTAAGCCTCCTGAAATAGAAGAGAAGGTGTCAGAAAATACCAAGTCAAAATAAAATATAAGAATGGAAGATCAAAGAAGGAAAGGCATACCATAGTATCATAGGCTCTAATCACTACCCCTCCTATCTCCGTGACTCCGCCACGGACAGGCATGGGTGGCATGAGACACCCAACCAAAGCCTGCCTGAACCAGGCATCATAGTCACGCTCCTCTAACAAGGTCTCTGCCTCCGTCCAATCTAGGAACTGGGCAGGATCAACAGGAAAATGAAGAAAAGAAGGAGTAGTATCTGGAGGGATGGCAGGAATCCGAGGCTCTCCAAAGTGCTGATAAAAGAAGCACTCACCGCAGTACCAGATGCTGCCCATCTGACCAATGAAGAACTGGAAACGTTGACGCCTCTGGTCAGGGGCAAACGCATCATCTCTAGCCGCATGCAGGGCCAGCACCTCATGAATGTCCTCCATCCGAGGGACGAACAGCTGAGAAACAAAAAAGGGATATTAGACATGTGATTCAATTAAGGGAAAAAAGGAAGAATTAAAGAAGCTTACCTCAGACCGATATAGTCTGTCCAGATGAGCTCGGGCAGACCTAGGATGACTTTTTTCAGAGTCGTGCTCTACATGGAACCATCTACAAGCCATAGGATATGTCTCCTCTGACATCGTAGAGGTAGGGCGAAAATAGGGAATATAAACCCTAGCAAAAAAACTGCAAAAGAAGAAAAAGGGTCAGAAGAATAAAGAAGAGAGAACAAGAGAAAGAAAGAGAAGAGAAATAGGTGTTTCACCTGCAAAAAGGGCCAAAAGAATCAGCACCCAACTCCAGCTCCTCGAGAGGTAGAGAGGCCGCTAACCGATCGGCGCAGACCAGCCAGAATGGTGCCAAAAATAAGCGGGCCCCAGGCATACCTCCTCGCTCACTGCAAATCTCCCAATAAACTCAAGAAATAAGGACTGACAGAAGTCGTGTCCTCTAGAAAGAAGCAGGAGCCCATCATATACAGGAAAAGGAAGCGGAAGGCAAAAGGGAAAATTGCATAACCGGCGGCAAGCTGGCCAAGCTGCCTCCTCTGGAAGGTCTCTCTCAACAAAGTCAGAGACAATCTAGGCCTCCCTCTATCCCAGGCCTCCGGAGGCAACACCACATATCCAAGATAGGCAGCAATCTCTGCGGCATCTGGCATCACCATCTCGGGAATAATATCTCCAAACATCCTGATCCCTGTAATGAGTGTGAAGTCGGATGGCCGGATCCCGATCTCAATATCTGGAAAGTGGAAGCTCAACATCTCTGGAAAGAACCTCTCGAGCATTGCTGCAATAAGGGCTCGATTCAAGCGCACATCAGGAATGGTGATGAAGAGGCCAAAACCAAACAAGCCCAACTCTCAGTGAAAGGCTGAACTGCAGTCTCCAAGAAATCTGATGAAGCTGGCCCAGCTCCCTCGGTAATGAGACAAGGGATATCCGCCCTGATACAAGCTGAGGGATGAGTCCTCAAGCCATGTAGCAAGTCGGTATCCCTAATCTGTGATGCAACTGCCTCAGGGACCTCAACCCTAGTCCTAGCCTCATCCCTGCGACGGCCTCCTCTACGGCCTCTTCTACAGCCCTCATCTCGGCCTCTGTCTCTGCCTCCACCTCGGCGCCCGCTACGGCCCCTATCTCTGCCTGAAGCCTCAACTGCCAGCTAAGGAAATAATTGGAAGGGAGAAATAATCAGGTTGAAGGATTTTGAGAATGAAGTACAATTTCAGAAAGGTTAGAGTATACCTCTGGAGTCGCCTCACGCGAATCCCCAGAAGGAAGATCTGGGATATTTGAATCAGAATCCCTCTCGACTCTCGAAGATGAGGCCACATTAGCATGATCCCTCCAAACCCTAGAGGAAGAGGGCTCATCAGCAGGATCCCTAGAAACTGAACGAATGCGGGCCATCTGCAAGTTCAAAATAGGGAGATGATTTGTTATTTCTTTCTGTAAAATTTTATTATTGTTCTTCATTTTAATTAAGTTTAATTGTTTGCAGGATTGAACAATGAAGAATATAATGGAAAATGCTTAGAAGAACAACAAAATTGGGATCATACCAAAGAGGACTTCATTCAGTGCTCCAAAATTTTGTTTTTGGCAGACCTTACTATTCTTTGTTGTTGTGTTTCTTATGTATTATACAACAAAAAGAAAAATGAAAGAGAGAAGAAAAGTGCATTCTGAGATTGGAATTTATTTTGTTTCTAAGATACCTAATGGTTTATTTTTATTTGTTTTCAGGGCCTTCAAAGCATGCTAAAATAGCAATAAACAAGAGTGCAAAGCTTACAAATCTAGGCCTATTCAAGCATAAATTCAAAGACCCATGGAGAGGCCATAAGCTAAAGTGTTCAGATCAAGGAACTAGCATTCAAAGATCAGGTTTCTTAAGAGCATCATTCAAAGTCAAGTGGCTCAGACTTAATCATTAATCCAAAGCAGCAGATGATTAACTAAGATCAAAACAGATTGGAAAAGTTGCAAAATCAAATTGGGGATTTGTGTAGAAGCATCAATTGATACAAAAGAATCAATGCAAGTAACATATCTTTAGGATGTGTCATTAAAAATCAGCAAACAAGCATTCTATCAGCTCAAGAATAAAATTGCAGAGAATCAGTCAAGAATTAGGCAAAAATTGAGGATTTGTTTTCAGGAACACAAAAATCAGATAAAGCAAGCATTGGTTCCATCAAGAGCAAAAATTTCATTCAGTCATGGATTTTACTGTTGCATGTATTGTTCATAAGAAAATTCCAGAGGGTGATCAACCACTTACCTGTTACAGTCGAAATGAGAAGTACTAGCAAGCAAAATTGAACCTTTGATCCACCGAAGTTTCTAAATAGAGAAGTTATCTCACTCGAGCTGGTCGGCTGTGAATCAAAACACACAAGCATGAGCACTATTCTAACTGTGGAAGAAATGCGGAAAAATCACCAAGGGAAGTAAGGCTTACCGGAGATGAGATTGTCGGAGAAGGTAAATGCTGCTAGAGATCGGAGGTTGAAGACAGAAAGGAAGAGGATGTTCGATGGGAGCAACGACTACAGCAGGCCGATAGCCGGTCGTGAGATTTGATAAATCGCCGAAGGAGCTTGCTGTCGCCGGAAGGGAAGAAGATGCCGGCAAAGTCACATGCACTGTCGGAGAGGGAGAGGATAGAAGACCAGAGAAGAAGGTGCGAGCGCAAGCAAATTAGGGTGAAATGCGAGCAGAAATGGAAAAGGGTGCTCGCGGTCGCGGTTAAGAAGGACCCTAAAAGCCGCAAAAGGAGCACGGGCAGCACAAGCCCGCAAAGGTAATACGGTCATTAGCGCCCGTATTTAAATTGCAGGCATCATCTACCCGCAATACAAATATGGGCAAAGCAGAAAATTGTCTTTTTCATTATTTTCTCCACAATTATCAGGAGATGAATGTCTATATTAGTTGTAAGTTGCAAGGATTGCCACCTTACCCACTTTTGTTTTAAAATTTGTCTCAAATCTCACTTCATAGCTACGAGTGCTCAGTGAAACTAAAGAGAAGGATTTGCCCCTTAAGGTTAGGGACTTTTCAGCAAATCTTCCGCACAAATTAGTTTTCCAAAATCATCCTTTTTAATCCTTGCAAAGTGCAATTAGTTAGACAAAATCTCAAAAAGTGCAATTGCTGGGTCTTTTTGCTCTCTGCTCTTAATTGGTTCCAATTACCAGCAAAGAGGGGGCAGTTGTCGACACCCCAATTTGCACTACAAAATGAGAAAATAATTGAAAATATTAATTGGGATTTGAAACAGGTCAAAAATGCACAAAATTTAAATATTTAAGCAATGCCCGCATTGTACCTAGGGGCTGGTCGTGCCCGAATTTTATATACGGACATACCATGCCGGTAATAAGAATGCGGACACGACTTGCCCGCAATGTATATACGGGCACAGGAGATTTGTGTGAATTTGATCTTTGCTCGATTTCTGAGCCTTATCTACATCCAAATATCTCTCTTGGTGGGCGAATTTGTTTATTTATTCATTCGAATTATCCTTGTTGGCCATGGATGGGCATTATCCTTATTTTCAATCCAATCTGGTGGATCATGGTATATCTCTCTGGACCAGCCATACCCCTGGGTTTGCCTATAAATAGAGGTGAGATCCTTAAGCAAAGGGCCACGAAATTTTGAAGTCTAAGGAGCTCCAAGTGAAGATAGGAATCCCTGCTGCTTTGCTTGCTCAATCCAGGTAAGTCCCTTTTCCCTTTTATTTTCTGTCTTCAATTCTAGAGATAATAGGATCTTCTCCATTGCTATAGAATAAGGCCTAGTTTATACTTGTATTCCTAAACCTGCCTCCAAGTACCTCAAGAATCCTCTCTAGCCGTAAAACGTGAAGAGAGAGCTAGGGGAAAGGGGAACAGGTGGATCCCTAGAATAGAATCCCATAATTTGTTTTTCTCCTTTTTTTTTATAGAATAAGGCCTTTGATTGTGTTTGTATACCTAAACCTATCTCTAAGTACCTCAAGAATCCTCTCTAGCCGTAAAACGTGAAGAGAGAGCTAGGGGAAAAGAGAACAGGTGGATCCGTAGGGTAGACCCCCATGTGCTCCAATCTGTGAGATATGGCTGCTTTGAATATCATGTTCATGTTTTAATGGTTTTTATGTTAAATCTGAATGAATCATATGAATCCATGATGTTTATAGCATGAGATCCCCACTTTTTTTCTAAAATTTGGATTTTTACATCTTTGCACCTACAGCACTGTTTTCGTGATTTTTGTAATATTAGGCTAAGATCCTAGATCTATCATGATCTATATGATAGATCTGGATTTAGAAGCCTGAAAGTAATTTCTAGGGTTTCATGATGTGGTTTTTGAGTCCTTTTTCATTTTTGAGAGAAGACCCTACGGTCTAAGTTCTCCCCTTTTAATGTTCTTCATCAACATGGGTATTTTTGGTTTTGATTTCTTGATCTAATGTGAAATTTGGGCTATATCTATGTCCTGGACTGTTCAAGTTCAATTCTATAATATTTTATAAAAATCATATTTTTTTCTAGATTTCAGAATTTAACTAGAAACCAGATTTTTGAAGTTTTCACTTTAGATTTGCTTTCTTTATTTTGATTTCAGTCAATCATGAAGCCCAAGTAAATGGCTCATGTTTTTATAAGAAGGTTCCAGAATTAATTGGATCATTCACATGGAAAAAAGCCATACATTCTTTTATTTTTCTTTCACTTTTGTTTTAATTAGCAAGCCTTTTTTCTTTGAAAAACATGAACAATGCCTGGCAACCACCTTGTGTGGATGAATAGGGGTGCCTAACACCTTCCCCTGTTCATAACCTAATCCCCTTACCCATCTCTGGTTGTTTTTTTAAAATAAGGTTATTTTTACCCTAAATTTGCCTTTTTGTGCTTGTTTGAGATTTTGGTGTCCATTCACACCTAAACAGAATGGTGGTGACTCTTTGCTTTTTAACCAATCCCGTGTGATGATTAGGAAGTCATTGAATTGATTTTTCCATGTCTCACAACAGACAAGGGTTTTTCACAGTAACTTATCACCCCAAAAACGTTGAGCACATAATCCGGACCCGTTTCGAGAACTATCCTAAAGGGCCGACATGGCAAGCTGCCTTTCATGATCTGTTGGGCAGGTATCTTTAACAGCGACAGAGAGAGGTGGCTCATCCAACGGAAGAAGATGGCTTTGGAGTTCACCACAAGGATGCTTCATCGATCAAGCCATGGCTCGATGGGTGAACGGACCATTAAGACACGACTCTGGCACATTTTGGAAACAACGTCAAGAGAGAACTCCTCCGTGGACTTGCAAGACCTTCTACTTCGCTTGACGTTCGACAATATATGGGGACTCACCTTCGGCAAAGACCCAGAAACGCTATCTCCTAAATTACCTATAAACCTATTCGCTTTTTCATAAACTCTTAAAAAAATTTTTGGTTCGGTTTGGATTGGGTTCGGGTTTTATATAAAAAAATCGGTTCGGTTTCGGTTTGGGTAGTTCGGTTCTGAGGTCGGTTCGGTTCGGTTCTGAACCGATCATCAATAACTTTGGTTTGGTCCTGGGTTTAGGCTAACCCGAACCAAACCACACCGAGTTGCAGCCCTAATACCACATACCAATCCATACCCAAATATTCACTTCCATGAGAAAACCATGATTCAATCTTTACAATTCCAATTAAAGCCTTTTTCAGAATAACATATGCAATTTCCCAAATATATTCAAAATAAAACTCATGTATCATATGTTCGATAAAACTCAGAGTTTATGCAATTCCAGTAGCCAACATTCATATTGAAAGCTCAAATAAAGTAAATCAAATCTTACTTAGAGTTTTCCTTATTAATTCCTTTTTTAGAATCAAATTTCCTATCTTAACACCTAAGATAGTTTCCATTTAGGTTTTCCGTATTTTTATTCTCCAGCATGTCCTACAGACTTAAAATAAAGTTTAGAAAGTGTTTTTATCCCATAAATTACAGTAGCATTATTTATATCAATATCCCATACCATTTGACCCTTTATGGACAAACCTTTCATTATAACCTTCAATTTATTGGTTACTTTTTCCAATTTAATTTTATAATTTTTATACCTTAATTAGATCCTTATAAAGATGTTAATATGCTTAACTAGTCAGAAAAATCATTGGATATTTATTCGTAATACAAAATCCCCAAAATCTGCAAATTTTACATAGAGCGCTTACCTCTACAGGGCTAGGCGATCCTAGGCGCTCGTGCAATTTTTAACAGAGATTTCCAGATTTACAAAGTTCGGATTTTTATGCTTTTGCTATATGTTTCTTTAGTCTAAATTAATCTAATAACATTCTAAACATACCTAAATCCTTCTAGATTAATTCTTATTAATTAAATACCATCCTACTATTATTTACATAATCAAACTAAGTTTTCTTCATTATTTTAATAATTCATTCAAGCATACCAAACTCTAACATATAAATCCTTTGATTCCATGTAAATCCAATTCCGATTAATCCATTCAAACCATATAAAATCACAGAAAACGAAATCATGCAGTTCCTCCAGTTTTCCAAGGGTTATTACTTGCCTTATAAGCTAAAATCCTTCTTCCATTGAAGCTTCTAATTCTTGGCCTTACTTTTGCTCCCAAACGCACCAAGCTAGAGTTTTCCAATTCAAATCTCCACCGTACACATTGTAGTTCCATCAATAAAGATCAAAACCTCTAAATTTGAAGGCGATCCACCGTACGGATTTTCCCCAATCATGATTTGATGATGGCTGGTCAGACATCTCCATTAGCAGCCTTCTTCCTTTCTCTCCCTCTTCTCTCAATAATAAACCTACGAAAATTCTCTCTTGTCTAACCTTAATCTTCTATTTATATTAGGCTTTAGAAGTCCTAAACCAACCCTAATAGGCTACTTTAATTTGGGCTAACCCAACCATGTTCTAATTAAAGTCTAACCCATTCTAATTAATTCCTACTTTTCTCCACATTTTATTTTCCTACTTAAACATTATTAATTAAATCTCTTATCATCTAAACTCCTACTTACAACCTATTTTCGTGCATAATATTTAATTAAACCTTAATATCACCTAAAACCTTATTTTCTCCAAATTAAGACTTGAAATCTCCTAATTACCCTTTTTCCCACTTTTAGGCTTTTATTAATTCTTTTTAATTTCTAACTTGTCTAAATAAATTATTTTCTTCTATTTTTTAATTCTAGTTATTATTTAATGATCTATTTATTAATTACCCTTTTCTGAAAATTACCAAAATACCCTTTTAGGCTAATTTCCTTAAAAATTCTTTATTTTCAACTTACTACTTATTTAAATTACTTGCCCTCTAAATCTTTACTTTTTATTTTTATTAGGACTTAAACTCATATTTCCTTTATTTATTATTTATTTATTTATTATGTGAAAATTCGGGGTTTTACATGCAGGTCTAAGTATGACCGAAAGGAAATATGCTTAAAAGAGCTTTATTTTAACATATGTTAAGCAAAATACAACAAATACCTTTACTTTGGTGTTATCTTCACTAGGAGACAAGTGGTGCTCCTCCAAGGTGTCCAAACAGCAGTTTAAGAGCCTCCTTTTGGCTTCAAAAAATCCCCCTCTTGCTCTCTTTTTATGAGTGGAAACAAAATGAAGGGAAGAAAGAAGATGATCCAAGGGTATTTTGGGAATAAAAAAGGGGTTGGATGGGTTGAGGACGGCTATGGAGGTTGTAGAGGGGCAGGGGGTCGACAGGGCATCAGAAACCTTACAAGCAATGGGGGGTGGAGGCCTATTTATAGGCAAAATTTCCTTGACCGCATTTCAAATGCGGTCATGCCTTGTCCGCATTTCAAATGCGGACGAGCCGCCCATGTGCGCAAATCCGCGCAAATCTGCCAGCTATCGCCATTAGCAACTCATGGTAGGCTTCTAGAAGACCATAACCGCATTTGAAATGCGGACAAAGTACGTCCGCATTCCAAATGCGGTCACGCACGTTTTTTAAGTGCCGGATTTGAAATCCATTATCCAATTTAGTTTATAAGCAAGATTTTATCCAATTTTATGAATATTTTATTACAAAAATCAAGATTTTTTATTAAAATATTATTTAAAAATCAATATATTTTTATAAAACAATTATTTTATCTCCGATATTTATTTATTCTGCCTTTTGCTGCTATTTTGCCACGCGGGCAGCTTTTTCCAAAACTTTGATCGGCCACAACTTTCTCGTCCGACATCCGATTTCAGCAAACTTAGTGTTGTTGGAATCAGCTCAGAATTATCTATCCATTGAGCTAGAGTATGGTGGCAAACTCTGATTTTTCATGGAAAGTCAATTTCTACTCCCCTCAAGGTTTGATTAGCCCATAACTTCTTCATCCGGACTCCGATTTGAGCAAACTTAGTTGCGTTGGAGCCGTGTCGGAATTTCCTTTTCAATGGAATGAAATATGGTGGTCAATTTGCACCTGATCAAAAAAGTCAATTTTTGGCCCCTTCAGGGTTTGACTTTTCATATCAGAATTTCATTTTTTACATTTTTGGAGTGCAAAAATCAGGTGCTAACACTTATGATTGTGTAAATCATATATTTTTATTGGTGCATGCGTGTACCTTTGAGTGTTTTACTATTACCCCATGATTTTAGTGGTTGTAAAAGCATTAAAATTGAAATTAAATTCATTAAAATTTCAAATATTTCGAATTGATATGATAGTGTAAAATTCATATGGTAAGGTACTAAAACCATTAGGTATAGGAATTAATACTATAGAGTAAAAGGGATAAAATCATAGGACACAAGGGTTATTATCATAGGGTACACACAAAATAATTTTAGATCAAATTGAAAATATTTCTATTTAAAATCATAAGCCACAAGAATTAATATCACAAGGTACATAAATTAATATTATAGGGTACAATCACTAAATTATATGATACAAGCATTAATATACTAAGTGAAAAATACGTTTTAGACTCCAATTATACCTAGGGGTGAATAGGTGTAGCACAGCGGAGAACTCAAATTTCTCTACTAATCAAAGGCAAGTCCTTAATTAATAGGCATATACAAGTCTTCAAGCAAAACCAGATAATTAATTAATCAATCAAAAGTAAGTAGCAAGCCACATAAATTGCTAGTAATAAACTAAAGCATGTAAATCAATAAGAGAAACACAAGCAATTGGTGATGAATGGAAAACTCTATTAGAACTCTCAATAGAAAAAAAAATGCCCCACCAGGTTATGAAGGAGCCACCTAAAAGATCCACTAAGAGAAGAAGGTTTACAAACATGGTTCAGATGACTCAACAAACCATTCTAGACTCTGCAATCCATACTTTTGTTAAGAAACTGAATAACTCTTCGTATCTGCCACCAACAGCACTCCAAAACTTTGAAGTTCTTCTCACACAATCATGCCAAACGAACTCATCTGGTATTGTGGGAACTCCCTCATACAATTCTTCCCAACCCGACCAAGGCCTTGAACAAGGGAGAATAGTAGAAGAAGAAATGGCTCAAATAGAGAAAATAAGAATGGAGATTTTCTCTAAGATGAATAGGACGTTCAGGGTTTCAAAAGTATCTCCAATCTATTTTAAAACCGTCCTCTAGTCCTATTTATAGGTTTCCAAAGAGTTATAGTAGATGTAAGAATCAAATAGGAAATAAAAATATGGGTTCTATAATTCCAGAAGCCTCAGACTCAAGCGTAGGGTTGGGTGCGGGACAAGCATGAAGGCTTGTTTAGTAAATACCTCTTCGCACTAGAGTCAAGCTCGAGCTCAATATCAAGCGCGAGTTATTTGTTGAACTCTAGTTGCTCGAATACAACTTATACTTCACACTTGAGGCTGGCTCGAGCGTTTGTAAGGCGCCAATAAATATCTTGCTTATTTCAACTCCTTTTTCAATCCGGTTTGAACTACAACTCCTAAAACTAAACCTAAATACTATAAACCACTCCTTTAGCACAAAATTTGGCGAACTCAAAACTTTAAACCTAACAATAAGATAATCACAAGGTACAAGCTCTAACATCAAAGGGCACAAGCTAGCAGCTAACACTAATGTCACATTTTTTCCTTTATTTTTTACTTGGTGTTTTTGTTTTTGTTTTTTTTTCTTGGTTTTTTATGTTTTGTTTTGTTATTTGTTTTCGAAGCATTGTTTAAAAACCATCGAGTAACTCAGAATACTCGCCCGAGTAACTCAGATAGGTCCTGCAGCGAGTTTACTCGCCCTAAATTTAAACGAGTTTTACCGTAATTAACCAGGTTTTAGATAAAAACTCATTAATTTATAATATATTTCTTATTTATCTTTTAAGATATTATTTTATTTATATAATAATAAGGCTGGTAACTCGCCCTAGTTACAGTTAATTATTCGGACAGATAAGGTGTCGTTTGGCGTTCATTTTGGGAACTCATTCCAAGCCTTGGAATGAGTTCCAAGGCCTAGAATCAATTCTGATGGTTATACCAACGTTTGGTAATTTTGCCAAAACTCATTCTCTCAAAACGAGAATGAGAAAAACTATGGTTTTGTAGAATCGGCTGGGACCCCGTTTTTGAAATTTGCGAATGAGTTTTGTGTTTTCACGGTGGTAAACTTGTAAAATTAGATGAAGTTTTTTATGGTGGCATAAAACGTAAATATATCCATTTACTCTTCGTCTTCGTCAAACCTGTTGCTGTGTTTTTGGAACGAGCAATTGGCGGGTAATGAAAGAAGACTCTTCGTCCCCCTCGTCATCTTGTGCCTGCTTTTCTTCGTTCAACCCTTTCCATGCAACGCATCAGAAACTGACACACTCAAAGCGGGCCAGCAGCTGTGGGACTACGATTTCCTGGTTTCTGCAGGTGTGGGGTGTTCAAGTTAGGATTCTTCCCCCCCGGCAACTCTCTGTCTCGTTACTTGGGGATATGGTAAAACCATGATCCAGACCAGTTGGTGTTGTGGGTTGCCAACAGGAACACTCCCAACAGGGACTCCATAGGATATCTCACCATCGACGACCGCGACGGAAAGTTGAAGATCATTTACAACAGAGGAAGCCCTATTGTGCTTAATCCCCTTCAATCCGCCGACGGTGAGGCGACCGCCACTCTTCTGGATTCTAGGAATTTTGTGTTGAGAGAAGCCGACTCCAATGGAACTGCTACAGGTCGGGTGTTGTGGCAGAGCTTCGATTACCCCACTAACGCACTTCTGCCAGGGATGAAGCTTAACTGGTCGCTTACTTCTTGGAGTAGTAATGACGTCCTTGCTCCTGGGGCTTTCGCTTTTGGGCTAGATCCCATCACTAAGAGACAATTGGTGATTTGGAGAAGAGGACATGTGTACTGGAGTAGTGGGATTTGGGAAAACAACACGGTAGGGTTTTCATTGTATCCTTGGTGGATTTCGGGGTCTGATTATAATTTCAGCTACGTTTCCAATGAGGATGAGATTCACTTCACCTTTTCTGTCAAGAATCGACCGTTTCCGCTGTTGCTATTATCTGGGTGGGGGGTGATCAATGAGCATAATAAACTGAAGGTGTGGCCATTAGGCTGGTCATGTGACGACACTGATCCCAGATGTGTAGAAGAGGAGGAGAAGAAGAAACCAGCCTAGAGGAGGGGAAGGGTCGGATTCGAGTTTCAGGTGGGTTTTATGACCGGTGGTTATTTGCAATGAATGAGTGAAGCCAAGATTCGAGAGTTTAGTTTGAGTTTGATTTTAATGCTTTGAGAGCCCTTTCAGCCATTGCTAAAATCAAGTGGCTTTTATTTTGTTCTCACGTGGACTTTTTTTTACCTTTTTTTACTATTATGAGTTTGCAATGACCGGTGTTTAATCTTTCAGGTGGGTTTTATGACCAGTGTTTAATCTTTCAAGTATCAACCAGTTTTCTTATTATTATTCATAAAAAAAAATAAAGGAAAAGAAATTTTCACAGAACTCATTTCATTGCATGTTAACCAAACAATTGTTTGGATTAGAACTCATTTTGCTATATGCAAACCAAACGGAATTAGAAAGTCTTAAAAATTAATTCGCAAAATGAGTTCCAAGAACTCATTCTCAGAATGAATTCCTAATCCAGAATGAAAGCCAAACGAGGCCTAAGCGTCCGAGTTACCAGCCCAGTCCGGATTTTTAAACACTGTTTCGAAGTCTTTAAAACGAATGCTTTTAATGCCCAAACGCTCTTGCATGACCATGCGTGATCTTGAGAAACATATTGGTACGTTTGCAGGGCCCCATGCGTCAGCAACAGAAGCTTGTTGCTGCCTGCCTTATATGCTCCTGTTGTCGACAATGCATTTGAGGCGCACTCGCTCTTCAATGAGAACTCAGAAGCACTTTGTGGATCTCTCTGTCTCTCTTAAATCTGAACGCCTGCCTCTTTTCCGCTTCCTCTCTCTGTTCTTGTGACTTTATTGAAAACGAGGAATGTGTTACGTAAAACCCCCAGAATAATGGGTGATTTGTAATCTTCCATGGTCAATGGAAAGAAGACGTCTAGACCTAACCCATTGTCAATGAAAGAAGACGCCTAGACCTAACCCATTGTTAGGGAATGCTACTGTTAGATAGAAACGTCTTTGTTTTAATCATTCCTCCTACACATAAATAAGTGAACATGTAAATTCTTTTTGAGGAAAAGTAATACATCTTAAACAAAGAAAATAGCAGACATAATAGGTAAATTTGTACTATTTCTTCACTCACACACGCATTTTTTCTGGTCCTAGAATCCAGTGATACCGTGATACTACTATGTGGGATGTGTTTCGGGGTGCCCCTTGTCGAAATGATCTCATCAAAAGGACAAATGACAAGTGTGGTCCTATAGTACCAATGAGTGTTATCACTGTAAAATGGAGGGACGCGTGCCCTGTTTCAATATGGGCCCACACCTCACACCCTTGACCCTACACCACATCTTAACCACTGGTCTCACAGCACCACAGGATTATGAGACTAAAGAAAATGCGTTCCTTTTTTGTAGGTGCCAATTGAAACCATTTCCACTAATATCAACCAACGGGACCAGAATGAAACGGACGGGACGGATGCCTGCATCAATATGGGGCCCCACACCCCAAAACACGTCCCAGCCGGAGGTATCATGGTACCACCAAATTTAAATTCATCACTTGATGACCATCAAATTCGGTGATCATGATGACTACGTTCATGTGAATGGTACCACCAAATTCATCCCACTTTGATTCCTAAATGCCAGTATCTCGTTGGAATGGGCATCGTCTACAGCGGGGGCTGTAGACAGCCCCTCACATGTATGATGTGGGGCCCCCCAAATGAATGGTGGGGCCCAAACCGAATGTGAGGGGCTGTTTACAGCCCCCGCTGTAGAGGATGCATGCTCATCTCGTTGGTCATCTCACTTTTTTGCTCTTACAAGAGAGTTTTCTACCCAAGTTAACAGTCTTAAAGGCATCTCCTCCTTTTTTTAATTTTTTTTTCTTTTTTTTGTAATTTTCTTCTTTTTTTTTGGGTAAAAGTCGGAACTAATTCATTTCATTCAAAAAGAAAATCGGCACATCAAATAAGGCCAAAGCCATCATATCATTAGACATAAAAAAAACCAAGAACAAAAATGACACCCGTAATCAGATTTAAAGAAACACTCAATACATTCCTAATATTTATGTCTGCACGTATAAAAAACTGTCAGGCAAACGGCCGAAGTCTAAAACCCTAACGCAAACCCATAAGTGAGCCTGAGACATGGTCCACTTTCCAGCAAATTGAAAGGTACCCCAAAGGCATCTCCTCTCACCCGACGCCCGTTACTCATCACTTGACAAGTGGGTGTGGGACCACTGATCTTTTTAAGTTCCTTCCTTACTTTACAACTCAGCCTTTACCTCAAGCCGACAACGCGTTCAACGGGAAATTCTCCTTTCATCAGCCAAAGTCAAAGAAACCAAAATAATAATAACAAAATAAAATAAAAAACTCACCGACACCTTTTTTATTATATTATGTAATGTAACTTTCATAATAATAATAATAATAATATACAAAATAACACAATCGAAGGGATATAAAATAACAAATAAATAAAAAGGGAAGGCACATAAAGACAGCGAAATACAGGAGGGTGGAAACCAAAAAGAAAAACAAGTAACATCCAGCAGCGTGAAGAAGCGTTATTGGCGTGTTCTTTGTAACACGGACCCAATGGCCTTCAGCTCGAATCTCTTTACGGACGCCGCCACACCCCGCAAGGTATCATCAAGAACATAAGAAGTACCCTCAAAGATGATCTGCGTTTCATTGAACAGATGCCGGCATGGCTCCCGGCGCTCGGCGATGGTTCCGTGATAATGGAAGTACATGATTCGGCGTTCTGTCTTGTGCGTGGTCTTCCCGGCTACATTCTGCGACATGTGAACTCCGGTCGCAAACACATTGCGCGGTTGCACCGCGTACTTGCGGTCTCTCCTTATGCCCCTCTTCGCATCTTTATACACTAGCTTCTCAATCCCCCACTTCCTGAATTTACACACAGAAGACGAATTTACTTCAGTTTCACATTTAACTACAGCTCAAAATACGACTTAATTAATGGTCTTCAAAGATTGCAAAGGAAGCTACAAACACAACAGACCAATTCCAGAAACTCCCAACATTTCTACCTATTCTTGCTTAATCAAGAAGAATCTAATCCAAATTTAACTATAATCCGACAGCTGTTCTAATACATCCAAACATGGCTACATCATTGAAAATGGGGGAAAAAAATAAGGGTTCCATAATTCAACCACTACAACAGAATGTGCTTATGATGCCATATGATACTAGCGTCACTTGACAAAAAAGCTCTACTTTAATTGAACAATGATTCATTTCAACCGCACTACCAGAACAGATGTCTGAATTTATGATATTGAATTTGATCCTTAATTGTTGAGTAACTCTCACAACAACTTAATTAGCTTGAATTGTTGAGCAAGACTCACAACTATAATTGCAGAGCGGAGACACAACTTCCATCTTAATTTTCCAACTCCAACCTAAAATGGTATCAAACATTTCTATACTTGGGACTCCAAATTTTGCACTAAAATAGAAGGATTCAAACTTGGTCACCTACATTGTTGTAAAATTGTTAAGGGTTTCTTAGACCAACATGAATTTCAGTAAATATGTGGCTTTAATTCAATCTATCAGTAAAGTGAGTTCAAGTTCATACCTAAAAGTTTTCCCAGCATCGGCAGCGAGACACAATTTGTTTGACATGGGCATCTGCTCTATTGTGAATTGCGTATAATCCGAGAAGCTATCAAGAACCGATTTAATGGTGCTCTTGGGAGGAACATACACGTATTCATCGACATCAAAGAAGAACATCCATTTTGCTGCAAACCGATACCGATGCAAACAATCATTCACCACCATGAACTGATTATGATAATACCCATCAAACCTCTCCTGCTCTCTAATGTCCTGCAATGTCACATACCCTTTCTCCATCCAAGGCTTCAAAACATCCAAAACCTCTCTATGAACCCCTCCAGCATCATGAATTACAAAATGTGATCTTACCCCTAACAGCCTCACATGATAAGCAAGCCATTCCCTCACTCTCTGTGGACTCAAATTGCCATACAACGATGATCCGCAGTAGAGATAATCATACCGAGGGGGCGAGGTGAAGATGGAAGCATCAAAGCTCCCAGGAGCTTCCCTTAATGCTTCAATCTTCTCGGTCGCATTGACTTTTCGATCTCCGCCGCCGGAGGTGGAGGCGTGTAGAATTAAGCGTCCACCGGAGCCATCGACGCCGACCGGCTCCGAGAAAGTGCAATTGACAACGACGACAGTGTAAACACGGCCATATCCCCAATCAGGAAGCATCTTATAAGCGGATGTTGTGACGGAGTGGGCAGTATCGTTTTCTGGAATCCACTGGCATTGGAATCGGGGCTTACCATAGAGATGGAGGGGTTTCGAGGCAAGGCCGATGATGGCGAAGGTGTTAAGGCCGCCCCTGTAAGTACCCATCTGGATGAAGGTGTAAGCAGCAGCCCCATAAGGGTTGAAAGCTCGCTTGATGATGCCCCCATCTAGAATCTGATCTTCTTGAACCGACGGTGATGGCGGTGGTGGTGATGGTGGTGATGATGCTAGTGTGGTACTAAGATTATTGGGAAGAGAAGATGTACTAAGATTATTGGGAAGAGAAGATGCTGGTATGGTACTAAGATTATTGGGAAGAAAAGATGCTGGTGTGGTACTAAGATTATTTGGAAGAGACGATGCTGGTGTGGTACTTAGATTATTGAGAAGAAAAGATGCTGGTGTGGTAGTACCATTATTGGGAAGAGAAGATGATGAAGATGGTGGAGGGGTTTCAGAAGAGAGCTTGGAGAGGCAGCTTCTGAGATCGGAAGTGGAGACAGAAAGGCGAGAAGGAAGGAATTGGAGCACAGTAGCCAAAGAACCGAGGAAGATAAGAGCAGTTAAGATGAGTTTGAGCTCTGTTGCACAGTTCCAAACAACCCCAATAAACATCTTTCTCTCTTTGTCTCTCTCCTCTTTGGCCATTGATGAAGAGAGAAGAAACTAGCAGACAAATATCAGTAAACAAAAGACAGACTCTTGCTATATTTCTTTCTTTTATCTCTGAACCCCTCCTCCACCCCTGCTCTCGCTCTGTGCCTGAATCTGAATGGATACTCGTCGCTCCTCCTCCTCCCCTCTCTCTCTCTCTCTCTCTCTGCGCACAAACGCACAAGTCTAAAAGTGTATTTGTTGCTTTTGTGAAAAGAAGAGGAAATGTAGAGAGAGAAAGAAAGATCGGGGAAAAAGGCTGGCCTATGGTGATTGGGGAGTACAAAAGAGACTTAACGGAAAGTAACAAACAAAAGGAGTACTGTAAGAGGGGGTCCCTTGAGCGGAAACAGGAGTGGTGCCCTGGCGGTGGAGGTGGTGTATTTAAGGCTGAACACGTGGACTTTTTCTTTGGTCTGGTCTTCTGTGACGCTTTGTCTTTGGTAGTGCGTTGCCGTCACTTGACTGGAAGGGAAACATCTTGATAATCACCGGGAACCATCCCGAAAACAGATTTCACTTTTTCTTTTCTCGAGGTCCGCGTTCATGTAACTCTCCATTATCTAATCCATACCGTTATCTCATACAGATAAAAACGTATACATAAGGATTTGGCTTTATGAGCATTTTATATAAGGCATTTTGCATCTACATCCTTACATGATGCTATATTTACATTTATAACCTCTTATTTTTTATATTTATATCTCTTCATTTTGCATAGTTATTGTAATAATTTTCCTAATATTAAAATCTAACTTTTGTTGTTTATTTTTACTAAAAGGCTAAAGTGTCCTTCTATAAATCAAAAATATATTTTACATTTATCCTCCTATAATATCTTATATTTTTATTTATATCCTGCATTTTTAATAATTATTCATTAAAATTCTATGAAATTCAACCTAGCCATATAGTCACTTGGCTATTTAATATTTTATTTATTTTTATAATATAGAAGGTTATTTTAGTCATTTCGCAAAAATAAACTGCAAAAGTTAACAAAATTTAATCTTAAAAATACGACTGCAACAATTATGTTAAATGAAAGGGAATAAATATAGATACTAAAACCAAGAATATATAATTACAAATATTTCATAATGTAAGTGTACGAATGCAAAAAGGCCTTTTATATATAACACAGTGCAATAGAGCTGGCAATTTATGACTCAAAAAGGTCCCCGATGTGCTAGAAACCAATATTAGTTTATACGGGGCCGACGTGGTTCATCGTATTAGCACAGTTTGGTGAAGCCAAACCTACTTTAATAAGGAATCATAATTAATTAGGTGTCTAGGTTGTAAGTTTTAATTTATAGCATTCATAATTCAGTCAGAATGGCAAGGAGACGGATGGAGACAAAGACAAGAGACAAATAGAGGATAGCGAAATGTGATTATGAGATTGGAAGAGGACAAGGAGGTTATCTCCGTTTGCCGGAGGGGAAAGGAAAGGGAGAGGAGAGCATCTGGTGGTTCGTGGCAAGTGGCAATCGAATGGCCTTGGCTTATTCGAAGGCATCGCGATTGATGAAAGAGACAGGATTCTGTCATACTAAATCCAATTGTCTTTCTATTTAAGCTGATTCAGTTCTCTTCTTTTTCATCTGTCGGTAGGCTCTATTTACTCTCCACGTGTTCCCTCAAGGTCAGCAAAAATATTTTACGCGAAAGGGATTGATCTCGTCGGTTTAGTATTCTCCCCAAAACAGGTACCAACCTAGTTGTGACAGCCGATCCATGCAATTTTTCTTTTTTCTTTTTTTCTTTTTTTCTTTAAGATTGCAGTTGACAGCCATTCGAAGTAGTTGGCTAAATCTCGATTCATGTCCATGCAAATGCTTCAAAAATATCTCCAGTCAAAACATTCGCCTGTTACGCTTGCTCCATACGTGGAAATGAAGGCTACACATAGTCGTCTAATTTTCTCAAATCTGAAACATATCTTTATGTACTAAGATCATTTCTTGTATTCTTATTTAAACTTTGTTCCCTTTTCTTTGGTTGGAAACTTGGAAGGTACGCTGCCCTTAAATGATTTTCTTAGGGTCCCTCCTCCAAAATTTATTCATTCAAAAAAAGATCGAAGCGGTCTGTTCGGCAATAATTGAGAGGCCGAAGACATAGTCCTCTTAATTCCTGGATGGCCTCTTCTTTCCACAAGAAATTGTAGGCTGCCATTATTTATGGTAATTGTGAAAATAGATGAGACAATGTTTTTCATGGACCACTTTTCTTCAAAATCTTGCCATCCAAATGCTCAATAAGTGGTACTCAATTATTATGACAACTACTAGTCAATTATGAATAAAACTGCAAACTTTACATTAAAATACCTATTCTCTACATAAGAATTACATTGCCTCGATCATTTTGCTTTGACAACCCCAACCCTACCCCCATGATCCGAATAGGCTAGGCTAGGGCTTTCCTAAATCATTATATAACTTGCTTGAATCTAACTATAATCAATGAGAAAGGAACCGCGGTCAAAAATGTCAACAGCCATAATCATGTTGTTACAGACACACACACACACATATATATATATATAAACAAAAAGAGGAATAGGTTGAAATAGGTGAATTTGTTCTCTTTCAAGAATCTTAACCAAAGTTAAAAGAAGCACCTTTTATACGTAATCCAGTGAGAAAGATTCAATCACAAATTGGAGTTGGGAGAAACAAATCGTTGGCTCTAATGCACTCAAAAACAAAAACAAAAAGAAATAAGCTTTGCTTATAGAAAAACAAACCAAACAATGACACATGAAGAAGCGGCAGCCCATGTGGTTTTCAATCTAATTATTCATAATTAATAAATGGACTCACTATTTTATCAGAGAAACAGCCCAATTAATCATTAATTCAAAACTTGTCATTCCCTCTTTTCAGAGAACTACCTTAATTGATACATTAACAATCGTTCAGTTCAAGTGGACAGTGCTACTCCAAGCTGTAAAGAAAGAAACCCTGCAAGCCATCAAAAGAATAAATTAACACAAGGAGAAGCATTGTAAAATAATCTTCCTTTAGACTGTTAGACCCTTCCCCAGACTAAGATAACTTTTAAAGGTTTTGTAGTCTGAAGGTGAACCTAAGGAAAAGCCTTACAAATACTCCTTAATCATTGGGACTTGGGAGCTTACCTTTGTCTGCCTCATACTGTGACGAATTCCATCTTTCTCAAAATTTAAAGACATTGATAGGTCTTGTCATTGCCTCCAAAACAATAATAAATAAAGAACCAGAAGTAGAGGTTTTAGTTAGGTCAATGGCTGCTGCCCTGCTGCAGCCTCTAATGAGTGGAGGTGACATATCAGCCTCCAGCTTCCGAGGACAGCTCTTCAACTCGAGCTTCTGGTCATTAGCCTCTAATGAATGGAGGTAAGGATAGCTCTTCAACTCAAGCTTGATCACTGAAATTACACTTCCGGAGGACCAGCTCCATGAGCTCAATTGGAAGATCAGACCATGGCGTCTTTCATTTCCACCTTTTTTTCTACATCCAGTATTGCCCATCTGTCAGTAAAGAAACAAACTGCAGATTCAGATTGAAGAATAGCAACAGAGGCCTCTCATGATTCTTAAGGGATGCTAAATCTGTATAAGAAGGCTTGAATCAGTCCTTCAACTTGTGGGTTTGGGGGTATCTAAGACTGCAACAAGTAAAAGAGAATCCTAATACTACTAGAAGAAGAAGACGAAGAAGAAAATGTGATTTGAGGCCTTCTGGGTTTCGGATTGGTACAAGTTCAAAATGAAAGGGGCGTTTCTTGTGACAGCCAATAAAACAGAAAAAGAGAGTTTTACAGTGACAAAACTACTATTTCTTTCTTAAAAGAAATCTAAATTTTGAAAAATCTTAATTACAAGCACGACATATATATCTGATTCTCAATAGAGAATAGAAACAGGGTAGACATGTTTAATTCATTCTAACAATTTCCTTTTTACAATTAATAATATATACACTTTGAAACTCAAAGAAACATACTAAGTAGCCTAAAAGGTTATGTGGAAGTAACCAAATTAGAATCTTTAACTTCACATACCTACCTATTTAAAAGAATTTTAGTAAAAACTATAAAAATAAATTTCGATTCTTATAGTAATTTACATCGGACCTTGTCTTGGGGCAATGACTATTGGCAAACTTGTAAGACCTCACAATAGCATAAATAATTCTTGCAAATATTTTTATGGTAGGTTATATAATAGTACTGCATCAATGACAATAACAAAAATACAGTTCAAAACTTAGTAACGCATGTTAAAATTAAGAATGCAAGAATATAGGATAGTAGTTAAAAGCTATTTACAGCCTGATACATTGATTCGATAGGACGAGAAGAGCTTAACAAAATGGCAAATTATTTAGTTAGAGATAATATCTCCTCGTCAAATACAAACCACATGTACACATCAATGTATTACCGATGCATCTTAAGCAATAAATATATAGCAAACTTTGCTAAAGTCCAAATGACAAAATTGAGCACCAAGATAAGCAGCTTAGTAGTTAAAAGTGATTTAACAACAGAAACATGTGGTAACAAGGGGGGGCACAATTGAAAACTGGGAGTTTTCTAAATCTTCATACTATTTAAGGAGTAAAGAGCTAAACTAAGTTAAAGTCCAAACATGTCAAAAATTGAGAAAAAGGAAAACAATTTAGTGGTTAAATTGATTTTCTTCCCACAATCCATAGTAATTCTTATCAAAGCTTACCATTCCTAGGTAGGGGTGAGTCACTTATGATCAAATAAAACATAGCATCCGCATAGAGAATATCCTGGACTCATGATTCCATGATGTCCTAAACATTTCTTACTCCTGATACCATTAAAATCAATCAGCAGCTTCAGGGAAAACAAGTTTTCTTAGTATACCGTTCTTGAGGACCTAATTATAGCCCACTCACGACACCCATGAGGAAGCTGTGTTTCTATTGCAGAGAAATAGGCAGCTCAAAAAGATTCCATCTGAGATCTAACTTCACAGACTACTTGTTATATCTTCAGCAATTTCAAATTCCAATATTATAGCAGCCAATGAAGAATTATTTTTGGTTCTGTTACACAACCCCCCTCAACTCTACCACCTACTAAATATATCAAATAACACTATAGATTAAGATAATTCAGAACAAGAAATCTAATAATATTTTACAGTTTTAATGACTCCAACAAGTGTAAAAACTGTTCCACTCACTATATGAAATACAAGCCAACTGTCCAACAGGGCATCAAGAATCAACAGAAAGAGCGCATCTTTAACAGCTCCACAGCCATCGGTAACATGTAAGCTTGATATCGTTCCATGAACATCATTAATCTCATCAAATCCTTAAGAGTAGTATGATCAATCTTTCTACCATGTAAACTTGTAGTAACTTATTAATAGGTGTTCCCAACAGAAAAAAAAAATAAAAGGGGGGAAATATTGTGACCATGCATTTGTCCTAAACAAGCAAATCTCATAACTTTTTCCGCAAGCCAAAGAAGGTAAATAGAAAACAGAAGCTTGCAAAAAAATTCTATATTCGATTCTCACAAACACAGAAAAATTCTGTATTTCCATACATTCAAAACCGACATATCCACCACAGCACATTAAGAAATAAATTTCAAAATTGCTAATTTCCAAGGCTGCTCCTATATAGAGCTCTCCACATTCAATTCCCTCTATACAATTTACAAGATAAATTAAATCAAAACGTCAAAAGTACATTGATTTCATGTGAATATCCACAAAGAAGCACATCGAATGACAGCATAACAGTCAGAAGCCACACCTTACTTTCTCAATGTTAAATGTTGAATCTCTTCACATGTGCAAGGATCAAATAAAACTGGATCAATTTTTAAATAGGTCAAGTTATTCATCTTTGTACAAAGAACAATGAAATAGCTCAGAACTGCCCCGCTCACACTGATCAAAATATCTAATCATGCCCATGTAGGCTTCGATATAATCATAACTCAAGCTCATCAAAGAGGTTATATAACAATCAGATATGTCACAATTTCAGAAGCTAAGATAAGAACTTAGAACCCTATAAAGCTATTAAGCAAGAGCCCCTGAATAGAAACAAATTCAGAATTTCTGAAACTGGAAGGAGCGTCCAAAGGCTGTTCTAACTTAGTTGAAAGGCGAAAGAGAAGAAAATCGTCTCCTTTGTAATAACAACTATAAAGACCGAACCACAAAAAAACCTAAGCACAGAATAATCCAACTTAAGTCTCTAATCCACAGAATCCATGTTTCAAAGAAATCCAAACAATTCCACTCAATATACAATATAAATAAAAACAAATACCAAGTTGTAATTCCAGTGGCAATGTCCTACACAGGTAGGGGTGAATCACTTAAGTTGGAAAAAAATGTAGGAATGAAACTTTAAAAGGAGAGCAAATAAATAGATAAAAACATAAAATATAATTCTTGGGGCAAAGCATAATGTTTGCACATTTGCATTATAATAATTAGCCTATTTTTAGATTGAACTTCAAAGTAATCTCAATGAATCTTCAGTCCAATGTTATGGGAACAAATTAAGCAATAAATTCCCCATAAAAGTTGCACCTAAAAATTTTAGCAAAGCCTAGCATGCAAGGATTTTTTTTTTTTTGGATGAATAATGAGGTGTGTGTGTATATATATATATATGGTAAAAGAAGTGTACAGCAGAGGCTCTGATCTAACCCCAAGCAGATAACAAAAACTACACCGATGTACAAGAACTACAATGTCCACCACGTGCACCATCCCACAACAAAAGACTCAATGTACAATTTCAGAAGGACCATATATTGTAGCAGAACAAGATGTTACACTACAATTAAAGGCCAACACAACACAAAAAGATAACCATCGCCCATGACAAACTAAAATCCCAACCATAATCCTAAAACATAAGTAGAATTTGAGAAACACTATGATTGCCATCCATCCAATAACTCTGACACTCCAACCCCCTGAAAATCTGGAAGTATAGAGGCCCAAGAAGCTGCAAATACTAGAATAGTATCAAAAACATGATCCACCGGTCTCCTAACATCCTGAAATATCCTGGCATTCCTCTCTAACCAAATTTGCCACACCACCGCATGAAAAAGAAGACTGTAAATGATGTGTCCTTTCTTTCCCAAGCCCCTAACTCGCCATTGTTCAAACCATGCTTTAAATGAATCCGGCATCACCCAAGACACTCCAATCAAGTGAAACATACGCATCAATATTTCATATGCAAACTGGCACTGCACAAATAGATAATCAATGCTCTCTCTTGATCTCATACACATAAAACATACCGGAGGGCATAAAGACATTGTCTTCCATCTTATTTGGAGGCAATCAGCTATATTAATCCAGTAAAAAAGGGTAGCCCAAAGAAAGGCCTTAACTTTAGGAGAAACCTTTGACTTCCATAGCCTAGAAACAGAGAATGATGGATTAGGAATGGAGGGGTCATGACAAATCTTGCTAAAGGAGGATTTGCAAGTAAATGAACCAAAAGTAGATAGAGCCCAAATGACCTTGTCCGAAACTAATGGATCAAGATGCACATCTTTTAGGGTATGAAAAAGTGAGGTTAACTCCTCCATTTCAGTTGGAAGTGGATCTCTCCTAAAAAGTAGGTTCCATAAAATACCAGATACCGATGGAAAGAGTATGTTAGCTACATGAGCATTAGGATGGAGAACCAAAGAATACAAGCGAGGAAACTAACTAGACAATACCGACACACTCCACCACAAATTATGCCAAAACCAGATAGAAGACCCAAAACCAATGCACAATTTTAGATGGGGATAGAAATCAAGGGCCTGACTCATGATGGCTTTCCAAGGGCAATTTCCTGAAGATTGGGCCCGTAAATTAGTCGACCATCCGTTATCATCTCTACCATATTTGCTTGTGATCACTTGATGCTATAAACTTTCCTTTCTATGCTAAAGCCCCACAACCATTTGGCAAGAAGAGAGGAATTGCGAAGAGCAATGTTGCCCAAACCTAAACCCCTTTTTTTCCTTTCCCAAAGTCACCTTATCCCACCTAATCAAATGCACCTTCCTCTCTCCCCTTCCCTCCCACAAAAAGTCTCTTTGAGTCTTTTCAACTATAGCCACAACCCGTCTAGGCATCCAAAACAAAGACATAATAAACCAGAAGATTGGCAATTATCACCTTGATCAATGTGATTCGGCCCCCAAAAGAAAGATAATTTCTCTTCCATATCGATAGCCCTTTCTATCACTGGTGGCCAAAACGACAAATTGCAAGAGGACTCACCCAAAGGTAGCCCAAGATAAGACATGGGCCACGAGGATACCTGACAACCTAAGATCCTACCAAAAGACAACGCTTCCTCATCACTTAAATTCAACCCCACCAAGGAACTCTTTATCCCAATTCACCTTCAAACCATTCACCGTGTGGAACGTATGCAATTTCTAGATGCCTCCAAAAAGACTAGTGTGTCATCAACGAATTGAAGATGGGACACACTTACCTGGTTCCTACCAATCTTAAAACCCTCAATCATACCCCCTCCCTCCCTATGGATAAAAAGCTATGAAGGACCTCTGCTACAATGGTGAATATAAAAGGAGAAAGAGGATCCCCTTAGCGAAAGCCCCTAGAGGAAGGGAAAAAACCTTTAGCCACCTTGTTCACCAAAATGGAAAAAAAAACCTTATCCAAAAAACCCCTCATCCAGCGTCTCCACCGCTCCCCAAAACCTTTCCACTTAAGAACTGCTTCCAAAAATCCCCATTCCACACGATCATATACTTTTTCAATATCCAATTTACACACGATTCCTAGAATCTTGGACCCCCTCCTACTCTCAACACACTCATTAGCAATTAAGGAACAGTCCAGAATCTGGCGACCCTCCACAAAGGCACTCTGATTTGCTGATATAACATTGGGAAGAGCCCTTTGCAACATAAGAGAAAAAACCTTCGCAATGATCTTATACACACTATTCGTAAGACTAATAGGCCTAAAGTCTTTAATACCGATCGCCCATACTTTCTTAGGAATGAGAACCAAGAAAGTCGCATTTTTAGACTTATGGATGACCCCGTTCGAGTGGAATTCCTTAAACACTTTGAACAAATCCTCTTTAATAATCTCCCAATTGCGCTTAAAACATTCAATTGTAAAACCATCAGGCCCCGACGCTTTATCCCCTTCCATCACTCAAATCGCCATTCTAATTTCCTCCAAATCAAAGTCTCTTTCCATCCACTCACTCATCTCAGCAGATACCTTTGACTGGCCACACTCCTTCAATTTAAACCTATATGCTTGCTCTGATTTGTACAAACTTGTATAAAACTGACAAAGACATGACCCAATCTCCTCAAATTCTAAAATCAATTTAGAACACATAAAAGCAATTTATTGGTCAAATGTTATAAATCACAATACAAAAAGTAAGCAAGGTAATAGTGATATTTAGGCAGTTTAAAAATTGCATAAGTAATTCTTGTAAATATTTTTATGGTAGGTTACATAATAGTAATTCATCAACGACAATAACAAAAATACAGTCCAAAACTTAGTAACGCATGTTAAAATTAAGAATGCAAGAATATAGGTGAGTAGTTAAAAGCTATTTACAGCCTAATAGATTTATTTATCGATAGGAAGAGGAGAAGAGCTCAACAAAATGGCAAATTATGTATTTTGAGATAATATCTCCTCCTCATATACAAACCACATGTACACATCAATGTATTACTGATGCATCTTAAACAATAAAAATATAGCAAACTTTGTTAAAGTCAAAATATGACAAAATTGAGCAACGAGGTAAGCAGCTTAGTAGTTAAAAGGGATTTAAGAACAGAAACATGTAGTTAAAAGGGGGAGCACATTTGAAAACTGGGAGTCTTCTAAATCTTCATATATTAAAGGAGTAAAGAGCTAAACTAAGTTAAAGTCAAAACATGTCAAAAATTGAGAAAAAGGAAAACAATTTAGTGGTTAAATTGATTTTCTTCCGACAATTCATAGTAATTCTTTTCAAAGTCCATCACTTCTTTTGCTGATATAAGTTTAAAGCTTCAGTTATATCCATTTGATTGACTTATATAAGATATTTGTTGTGACCCCAAAAGATAATTAAAAAAACATGATTTGTTTAAATATAAAACTGATAAATGATTTATAAATAATCTTACAAGAAGATAATATACCACCTTAAGCCACTATATCCTTTTACCTAATTGCGAGAGACCACCTGGATTCATAAAACTCATCAATAAGCTTCAAAACCAGACAAAAGAAATCTTGGAGGCCACTTCTAGAAAGAGTATCTTACTGTACACTCATTATATCCCAAACTTATGTCTGTTTATTGCCATTAAACAATTCTTTTGAGACAAATAAACCAATATAACTTCATCATATAATACAACATAGAACCATTCACCCAGACAATAAACCAAAAAGCCTGTCCAATTTACCTAGACTATATTACAAAACTTTCTCATCGCATGGTCTTATAGATTGCCATAAGAAGTAAATCTCAAAAGTTTCAAGGAGCTAAAATATGTAAGCTAAGCACCAATAGGAAGTCAATAATGACATGAGTATCAAAGCTTTGACACATTTATCAAAATATAGTGGTACGAGTACAAATCTCTTCCAATTTTTCTGGAGGAAAAAAAATGATAGTTTAACAGATAAATAAACCAATTTAAGTTGATTATGTAATACAAAGCAGTGAAAGAACGTTTTGAATGACCACTAATGTCGCAAATATCAATTTAAGATTTGATCATTTTGTTTTTTTCCAATTTAAGATGAAGAAGTTTTTATTATAAATCAGGTTTGTGATTTGTTTAGCTTGGTCAAATATACCCAATTAAAATTTTGGTTGTTTGATTGTACTTCTATACGGTGCGGTGGAAATAAAGTTTATTTTTACAATTTTGTAGAAAATAAGAAAAAATAAATAAACAGATGAATTAACTAAGATCGAAGAAATTACCAGTTTTATGATTCCATTATTTTGCTTTGTGGAAGAGTGGAAGAATAATCTGCAAATAAAGTATAATTAAAATGAGTTACAAACATATATGTTACAGCAAGTATAAATTCTGAGAAAATAAATGAAATAATGAGGTAGAAAGAATATAAAAATAAAATATTTGGATTTAGGGAACATACCATTTTGAATGCAAAGCGTGTTAAGAGATGGAGAACAGAGAAAAGCATGAAAAATAGATTAATAAAGAGTAGTAGATTTTAAAAAGTGTATATACATTAAAAAAGAAAAATGCACATCCAAAAAGAATTACACATCATCAAACAGTATGTACATTCAAAAAGAGATGTTTTACAACAGCATGCCATTTTATATAGTCTCCTTCACTGCATTGATGACAAGTTTCATAGGGAATTGATAGGTTTTTGCAAGAACTCCAGATGATCAAAAACGGGTAGATGAGGATCGGAAGACTTTTCTTGCATAGATATTCCATTTCTTGCATTGAAAGAGTATAGCTGTAGCAAAAGGTTAATAGAAGAATGAAAACGGGTAGGAAAAAATTTAAAGAAATATGAAAGGAACAACAAATACTTACAACCTGTTATAAACATAAACTTTTGTTCAAATTTGCTTGAGTAGTGCCTGATGTTTGATTTATTTTGCCGCCATACCCTTCTTCATCTCCAAAAGCCATTCTTTCACTTGGTTGACAAGTCATGAATAGAAATACTTCATGGTTGAGTGGGTAGTCATTCTCAAAATTTGTCAGTGTCAGCTTGTTTGCATTGAAGTCAATCCAGAAAGAATCGACAGTTGTAAATACTAATGCAAGATCTAGACAATGCATTAAGTAGCATGGATATGGACTTGGAATGCACATCAGTCTAATCTTTCAGATCGGACTCCATTCAAATGGATCAATTCCAGTCAACTTCAAGATATTTATGGAATATGGGCCAATATGTAATAGATTCACTTGTCCATCAAGACTTGCCAGTGTGTTCAAACAAATGTTCATGCCAAGATTCCTATTTGCAACACATTTGGAACCTTCATAATTATCTGGTATATCAAGATATCTTCCTCGGCAAAATCGATAAAGCGGTAAAGGTGTCGATTGATAAGAACTATTGTCCATGGAGAATGTACAGAGCCTTTCATTATCTAATATTGCAAATAGTAATCCAAATTCAACGATCGGTGGTTCTTTGCCAAACCTTGCTGATTTACCCAAGCTTGTTATTCCTCTGTTAAACCAACGCTAAGTCAAGGAACAAAAGACATGTAATCGGAGATAGGGACAAGTATCTTCGGCATCGGAGGATCACAGAACCTTGAAATGGTACGGCTCAATAGATTCAAAGATCATCAAATGCTTTTCTTCCTTGTATCTCATATTGGGACCAGGCAATTTTACCCATTCATTAGTAGATGGTCGCAGCATAATTAACCTTTCCAGTACTTCATATGTGTTTGTATACAAAATGTACCCCTCCAAGCATGATGCAAGTATACTTAACAAGTCAGAAATTTCTAAGCAGTCAAATTTTTCATTTTTCACTTCGCTCAAGATCTCCTTATTCTAAGAAGCAACTCGTTACGTTATTTTTGAAGGTAGTCCGAATAATGTATCCAAACATGGTCCCGCTGCTGTTGCAATTGCCTTTAATAAACTTTGATGTTGACAACATTGATTGCCACCCAGGGTTAACAAATTTACATATGTGAATAGTATCAACTGAACATTTTTGTAACATGTACAACTAGATGTCCATGGGTAACCATTTGCCATTAGCAAGATAATCCAAGAGACCTTCTGCAAATTCTATTATTTGTTTATCCATTGCTGTAAAGGAAATTTAAAAAAAAAATAGATAGTCATTGACATAGGACATATCTTTAAGTTCAAAGAATACATTACTGATGATAATAAAGAATATGAGGATATTGTATTCATAATAATAGTAATAGAAATATCTATGGTTGTTGCTCTATGGCAATTACTACAAGACATGTACCACAATTGTTGTTGTGGTAATATTTTAATAATTAATGCAGTTAACCAAAAGCTGTCACCCTATAATGAATAAAATGATTTCAGTTATTAAATATAGGAGAAAAGAAGAAAAAACAAGAGAAATTCAAAATCATATTACTTCAAAATGAAAGGTCTTTCGTATAAAACTTCACTACAAAAATAATATTGAACAATAACTATCTTTTCATAAACTTTTATTAAAACAAAATTTATTTGTTATACATAGAGTTATAGTTTTGCTTCAGTGAAATAAATATTTTAGCTTCGTAGACTACAGGCCAAAAAAACAAAAAAAAAAGAGGAGATAAAACCAACGGAACTTGCAAAGTGAAAAAAAAAAATTTATGAACAACATAGAATGGGTAAACAATAGGTAAACGATAATCTAAATAATAAGAAGTAAAATTGTATTTTGAAATGTGATTATGAAATTATGAAACTCTGAAAAAGAAATACAGTGAAGATAAGAAAAAATTCAAAAAGAGTGACAATCGAGGAGGATGTTTTACAATTATTATTGAGTGGATTACGTGCAAATAGATATACGTTATGTGGAGGAATTATTACTAATGAGAAAAGGGAACATAACGATGTCTATAATACTAAAGTGATTAGACAGAAAGACGCTAAGTTAATACACCGAGAGAATTGCACAACAATTTTAAAATGAATATGTGTCAAACACATTAATGCGGAACTGAATAGAATCTTAAGAACTATAAAACATTATTTATTAATTAGTTAATACATAAAGATTAAATTTAATTGGAAAATATGCTATAGTTTATATATATATATATGTGTGTGTGTGTGTGTGAGCATGAAAATAAAATAAGATAATTTACCATGCTACCAATATTGAGAATGTTATCGATGGTTGTTGTTTTTCTTTGCTCCGAAGAACTTGATGAAGCTTCTGCATGTTTATCTGATTCTTTGTTGAGTAGTTCATTCAAAAGATTGTCATTAGCAATAGACCTGGATAAATAAGAATAAAAATAATTAGGCATTTATAGTTAGAACATGTTTATGAATATAAATAAAATAAATGAAAAAAGAAAAGAAGAAACCAGGTATGCAATTCATTGGCTTCTTTAACATTTGGATTAATTGTGATTTGTGTATATGGATTAATCGATAGTTGCTTTCCTGTAAAGAAATATAATGTATTAATTGATGAAAGTTAAGAAAATTTAATTTATTAAAATTACAATATGTAGAATTACCTTTGTAATCTTTAATGAACAAAGATGTTGCAATAATGATTGGCTTGAACTTGATTAGTTCCGCCAAAGCTTTGCATTCATTATCTACAAATTATCCCCATGCTGATAGGATTGTAGGTTGACAGCTGTTGTAATATATGAGAGATAAGTAAAAAATAAGAATTGATAATAAAACAAACAAGTTACAATGTTAAACAACTATAAACATACTATGTATCGACAACTGTTATTTCTTTTAAACTTGCATCATTTTGATCCCTCCTTTTTACTTTTATTTCTGTTGATACATTCAAAACAACAGCTACAATATCTGTCATTAATTTGGAAAAAAATATTAGTCACATGGGGTTAAAAGAATTAGACTATTGAATTTGAATTATTTTGAAAAAGTAATACAGAAAACCAATTTTCAATTACTATTTCTAAATTGTTAAACATTTAAATACTGAATTTAAATTATTTCTAAAAAGTTTAACTAAGAGTAATTTTGTACAGAAAAAAAAAACGTAGTTCGGCAACTTGGGTTACCTAATACAATTGGCTACTAAATTTGAATTATTTTGAAAAAATAATACTGAATTTGAATTATTTTGAAACAGGTGAACCATGGTTGGGCCGCATAATAAGGCTAAGAATTGGGCTATTAAATTTGAATTATTTTGAAAAGAAGGGACGAAAAGCATGGTCCAGTGTTAAGGAGAATAAGGAAAGTAGTACTGAATTTGAATTATTTTGAAAAGAATGGACAAAAAGTAGGTCAAGTCTCTTTTTTAATCGGGTGGGATTCAGATCTTTATCCGACCCATTGATAAATTGGGCTACTGAATTTTAATCATTTTGAAAAATTAATATTGAATTTGAATTATTTTGAAACAGGTGAACCCAAGAATTGGGCTACTGAATTTCAATTATTTTAAAGTAGTAGTAGTGATTTGAATTATTTTGAAAAGAAGGAACGAAAAGCAGGTCAAGTGTTAAGGAGAATAAGGAAAGTAGTACTGAATTTGAATTATTTTGAAAAGAAGGGACGAAAAGCAGGTCAAGTTTCTCTTTTTATTTAAGGAAATCCTTAGCAATCGCTCTTGTCCCATCACTTTGCCTTTTTCCTATCATTTTCAACTTCAGCTGAAGTAGGTCTCAGCAAAAGCAACTGTGAAAGTAACAACTTTCTCACAATCTTGGATGAAGGAACTATGAAAGACTAAGGCTGGAATTGGCTCATAATTATTGGCACATTATCACCATAATGCTCTGTCACATCTGGCACCAATTCACCTCTCCTAGCTTTGATTTTTCACATTGTTGGCTGCCACTCATCTTGCTCCCCAGTATCCATTTACCAACCATCCAATTGGTTTAAGGTCCTTTACACATGCATAGGCACATAAACATGTGTACAAATGTAGATATTTAGTGGAAAATTTTGTTGATGTGATCCTCTATACGCTTAAGCTCTTACATAACATGCAAATACATCTTATCCTGTCATATTCATAAATTTTTCTGTACAAGCAAACGAACAGCTAGCAGTGGTTATGTCTCATATAAGTATTAATTTTGCAGATCGATTCTTACAATGTATGCTTGGTTACTTTTGCCTTTATATTTTATGGATTTCAATCTAAGCAAAACAAAGTTATCTATGGATTCAAACAACAGCTTATGGATTGATTTATCTTGGGAATTTCAATTCTTATGTATTGAAAACTTGAAATTTTGTTTCCAAATCTGTGGATTCAGACTTCATTAACTAATTATTAAATGCTTTCAGTTACTTTCTATGATTGAAATTTCAATTACTTTCTATTTTTCCATGCATACCATCACAATAATTATTAAATGCTGCATGTGGATTGTGGCATGGCAGCTCCTTTTGTTTGATTAACCCCAGTTTACATTATATGTTGCTTTTATTATTGAGTCGGTCTTCATTTGAAATGGTCTAATATATTTATTTATTTATTTTTATCTATATTTGTTTGTGTTAAGGAAGGAATTGGCTAAGATGTCTGAAAATTTAATTATTGAAGATGAAATGGTGGATGTCGAGTTGTCAGCTTCCATGAATTTAAAGTGGCCTAGGAAATTAACATCCAAAGTGTGGGATGATTTTAATAAGGTTGTAGGAGAAAGTGGGGATGATATTGCTATATGTAAACATTGCAAAAGGAGTTTTTCCGGGGCAAGCAATAGCAGGACCACCCATTTGAAAAATCATTTGAGTAGATTTCCTAGGAAGAAACATGGAGATGTGTGTCAACCGTTGTTGTCAATCACCAAGAACAAGGGAAATTCAGCTAGTATTAAGAGCTTTAAGTTCAATCAAGAAAGGAGTCGGTTTGACATGGCACGAATGATCATTAAGCATGAGTATGCTTTCAATATTGTTGAACATGAGTTTTTTGAAATATTTGTAAACAACTTGCAGCCAATGTTTAAGCTTATCTCACGAAATACAGTTAGAGCTGACATTCTTTTGGTGCACAAGGAAGAGAAGAAGTTATATGATTGCTGTGATCAACTTTCTTCTCAAATTAGCTTAACTGATTTGTGGACATCTGATGAGCAAAATATTGGGTATTGTTGTTTTACAGACTTACAGTAGACTTTATAAATGATCAATAGGAGATGAAAAAGAAAATTCTTAGTTATACATCTCAAGAGTGTCCACATGATGCAGAAACTCTTGTTAAACTAATTAGAAATATAATTCTGGAGTGGAATATTGACAAGAAATTATTTTGTATAAAAGTTGATAATGTTAGCACAAATGATGCCACGGTAAGAGTGTTGGGAGGATGGCTTGGGGATCAAAGTTTGCTTCCTTTAGGTGGGGATTTATTTCATGTGCGTTGTAGTGCGGACATTATTAATCTCATTGTCCAAGATGGGTTGCGTGAAATAAAGGGGATCATCAAGAATATTAGAAACAGTGTTCGATATGTTAGACAAACACCTCAAAAGAAGCAAAAACTTAAAAAAGCAATGAATCAAGTGAAGTTGTTTGGAAAGAAAGGTATCATTATTGATGTGAAGACCAGATGGAATTCCACATTCCTCATGCTTGAAAGAGCACTAGAGTTGAGAGAGGCATTTGCTCGTTTAGAGCAAATAGACTGAGAGTTCAATGTGAATCCATCCAAAGAAGAACAGGATAGAGCTGTGGTTATTTGCCAATTCTTGAAAGTTTTCTATGATGTTACTTGCACTTTTTCAGGTTACAAGTATCCAACTGCTAACTTGTTTTTTCTTGATATTTGTAACATTCATATACACTTGGGTAAAATGGTGCAAAGCGAACATGATTGCATTCGTGACATGGTAGATAAAATGAAAGCCAAATATGATAAATATTGGAATTGTTGTAGCTTGGTTTTGGCAATTGCTACTGTTCTTGACCCGAGATTTAAATTGGCATTGGTGGAATATTTTTTTGGTGAGATTTATGGAATTATGGCAACAGCACAGATTATGAGGATTCATACTGCTCTTGTAGATCTTTACACTGAGTATGATGGTACTTCTTTGGGGTTGTCTTCAACACAGTACTGTTGTTTCTAATAGCTGCAACAGCTCCAAGCATCTGATATTGTTTCTAATGACAATCTAAAGGGGTGATAATAGCTGCAACAGCTGCAAGCAATCATCTGATATTGTTTCTAATGACAATCTAAAGGGGTTTGATATTGGGGTGATAATAGCTGCAACAGCTCCAAGCAATCATCTGATATTGTTTCTAATGACAATCTAAAGGGGTTTGATATTGGGGTGATAATAGCTGCAACAGCTCCAAGCAATCATCTGATATTGTTTCTAATGACAATCTAAAGGGGTTTGATACTTGGTATATGAATGTATGGAGTGCTAATGTTCATGCCATGGAAAAATCAGAACTTGATAGATACTTGCAAGAAACAATATTTCCTCAGAATCAAGAATTTAATATTTTAAACTGGTGGCATGTCAATAGTCCTAAATTTCCAACACTTGCACGAATGGCTCGTGATATCTTGGCGATTCCGATTTCTACTGTTGCTTCAGTATTTGCGTTTAGTGCTGGAGGTCGGGTTATAAATCAATCTCGTAGTTCTTTGACTCCGGAGATAGTGGAGGCCTTGATATGCACACATGACTGGTTGGAAGCTCCAAAGAAGAAGAGTAAGTTCAATAGTATATTTTGTTTGTTATAATATGATTTAGTTTGTATCCCTTTCGTTTTATTTATTTCTTCTTTCTATATTCTTTTTCAGATTTGGATGAATCAATGGACATTGCAAGTTGAGGTTGCAAAGAAGAAGAGTAAGTTCAATTGTATATCTTTTTTGTTATAATATGATTTAGTTTGTATCCCTTTCGTTTAATTTATTCCTTCTTTCTGTATTGAATTTCAGATTTGCGTGAATCAATGGACAGTGCAGGTTGAGGTTGCAGCTTGTGATGTGTGGACTTATTTCAGATGCTTTACTTTCTAGATGTTATATTTTGCTTTCTTTCATTGTGTTTGTTGGATGTTTTATTTAGTTTTCTGGATGTTATATCTCTTTCATAGCTTGTGATGTGTGGACTTTTTATTTATATAATGCATGCTATTCCATCTTTGAGGATTTAAATTTTATTCTTTCACATAAATCATGTTGTACCTCACATGGTATTTGATTTACTTGTTACCAAGCTCTTTTGCAGCCAATTTGTACCCAACTGATCACGTGCCCCATGGATAGAGCACAAGGTACTTTGCTGTTTTTTCAATTTGAAGATTATCTCATTTACATCTTTCATCTTTTCTCTAGAAACAGAAATTTGTTGGCATTATCAATGGACAATGCAGGTCGTGGTGTACATTTCCCTTCTTTTGAGGTGTATAGGTGTATGACGCTTTCACATTGTAGCCAATCATTTGTGGTGTTCTAGCACGATAAAGCATCAAAGTTTCTCCAGCCCAATTATATTAGGACTCTTATGAATGCTCACATGTTACAGTTACTAACAGCATGAACTCGTGTTGATCTCTTCTCTTCCACCTTTTGGGATGCTGTTGGTTGGGGTTTGGCCTGATTGTGATGATGCTCACGTGTTAAGGTTTGCGATTTCTAAAAGTTTATAATCAAGGATTTTATCTCTAGTTTGCCGGTTTTGTTTACTAGGGATTTTTTTTTCCCTTCGGCATAATTAAGATTCCTTAGAACTTAGTCCTTACGATGTTTTATGCTTTTGCTTGAAATGTCTTGCGCATAATTTTCTGAGTCTTATTTGTTTTCCCTCACAGTTTTCTGGCATAAGCAAAGACCCATATATGGTGTAACAGATGTTTTCCCCAACACTTTAAGTATTTCAAGTTCTAAGCAAAGACAGGTAATCATATATTTAGTTGAATAGCAGCGTCTAGGAAATTTTTTTGTTGTTAGTGTATTTGTTAAATTGCTTATAACTTAGTAGTGGGTGTTTTGGTGTTGCTTTTAATTCTAGGTTGTTTGTTGTTTTTTATATTCGGGGTGGACAGCAAAGGCAAACCTTGGACACCTGAGAGGATTTGCAGGAGGATTGAATGGACAGAACAGTTCGGCCATGGTTGATGGGGGAGACTTTGATGGGGCCAAGGCTTACAAGGACAGCAAGGACAACATGCTAACCATGCAGGAGTTCCACAGGCGTTTCCATGAGGAGACAGGGATCACGTTAGCAAGTTGCTAAGAACTAAGAAGTGGATCTTACTTGGGACCTTTTGAGTGCCTATTTTTGGATGGCAGGCACATGTTGGAAGCTCCAGCTGATGTGTAAGGATACTGATATTATAACTGGAATGCTATTTTAATTAAGTTGCAAGTGAAAGATGGAGCCGTTAGATCTTATGGATTATCAGGCCCAACTTATTCTTCAGAAATGCCATTGAGAAGGCTAGAAAGGGGTGGGAAATTAGCAAAAAGCTTGTTGGTTTGATCAATTTGTAAAGCTATGTAAGCAAAATACATTTATAGAGAAAAAAAAAAGTTGATTTAGTCAGATTTTCGGATCATTTATTGGATTCAAATAGTTAATCAGTTCGAATACTAATAGGATTCGAATACGGATATCAAAACTTTAATCAGATTCGGATTCAATATGATAAAAGCAATATCCATCAGATATCTAATAGAATATGGGTATCCTAATAAGTAATCGGATTCGAATTCAGATTCTACTAGATCCAGTCCGAATCCAACCCGTTTACACCTCTACCCCCAGCCTCAGGGTTCGTCATATTCTTCCTATGGTTATCCTCAACACTTGTCTTATCCTCAGTATCCATACCCCCAGCCTTATCATCAGTATCCATACCCACAGTGGCCAACAGAATCGAGCAGCGGCAGTACACACTATCCAGATTATGACGATGCCTACTCTAGTAGCAGTGGTGTATACCGGACATCCGGATATCATCCTTATGATGAGTCAGTTGACACGGCAGCTCCATTCGAGGAGGAGTTCATCTCTTTCTTCTTCCCAGATTAGAGCTTTGCAGACCCAGTACACTATTCTTATCATCAGAGAGATCATTAGGATGACACGTCGGGCGGAGAGAGAGACACGGGACACAAGACACAGCTGGTGGAGAGGCTGGCACTGATTGCTTGAGAGTTGACACTTGCTAGTGTTGTGATATTTATTGTATGACATTGTATTCAGACTGTAACCCATTGGACTATATTTGCATGTTATATATTTCATCCTATTTTTTTCATGCTATTTATCATATCAATAAAATTTACAGAATTACAGGTGATATGCTATGTATTTATATCAATTAATTTATAGGTTTCATATCAATTACCAGCATTTGTATTGATTATTTATAGGTGATAACCATGATATAGCATATAAAACCCTTATTTGCTAATTTTTTCACAATTTTTTTAACATTTTATGCATGGACCGACCTTGGACTAGCCGGTACAACGACATACTGTCCAGTCTAATCGTGGATCGGCCGGTATAATTTCACAAGGCCGAGTTCATGCTTTTTAGGCATGTATCAGCCGATTCCGATACCGAACCGGCTGGTACAACCGGTCCGGTCTGGTACCGGTACCGCGAACCTTGATCTAACCACCAATTTTGTTAGTAAGTAGTTTGAAATTCATATATCCTTCAAAAGGCAAGATTTGGAAAGATCAATTTCAATCATCAGGTTTAAACTTTTGCACAAATTAGAATGGCCCAAATTGCCAAGAGGATAGAGTACATAAAAAAATTTCCTATTTAACCATCAATTTTTAACTTTAGTACATATTTGATTGACTCAAATTTCCATGAGCAAGTAGAAGTGAGTCCCATAAAATTGGAGAGTCACATCAAACTAGAGAGTCCAACCAAGCAAAGACCACAGATGTTGGCAGTTCTTCATACACAAATTTCAATCATGTATTTCTTACACAAATGTAAAATAATCATGTATTTCTTTCAATGATACATTATTGTGCTTGACTCCTTGAAATTCAATAAAATGAAATATTTTACATACTTTAATAAAATTGAACAGTCGGGAAAGAAAATACCTAAATGAAGGAAGAGGAAAGCATGTTTAATTGAAAGATTAAGGAAGAAAAAACGAAAAAGTTATAATTATGTTAAAAGAAAAAAATAAAAATAGAGAAAAGAGTTCATTTGCTGAGGCAAGGATGAGATTTTATTATTGTTGGAGAAGAATTCAAGTTTCCAATCATACTCCTAATGAAATCACATCATAAATAGAATTCTTTTTGTTTTTCTCGTTTTGAAAAAAATACATTTGAAATTATAATTCCTATTTCCTTAGAATTTTATTAATGAAAATTTCAAAGTGAAAACCTTTGTAATTAGAATTCCTATTTTCTTAGAATTTTATTAGTAAAACAAATATCCTCTATGTTATTAATTAATTATTTAAATAATTTATTATCAATTAGATTTTTGGTTATTTATTGATAATTACAATAATCTCATATAAATAAATATGGATTTTCAATAATTAGAACTCCTATTTTCTTCAGATTTTATTACTAAGGATATGTTTGGAACCCTGGATTTGGGAAGAAAAGAAAAGAAAATGCAAAAATTTCCTTCTCTCATTTGGTAGAACCAAGGAAAGTGAGATTCTCCCCAGATTTTCTCTTCCTCTTTGTCCCCAAAATAAAAAATTCTCTCCAAAAAGGTAGAGATTTTGAAAGAAAAGAAAATTCACTATCACTTACCACTAAACACACCACCTAACCACCCCCTCCACCACCACCACTCCTACCACCACCCACCACCACCACCACCCTTACTACCCTACAACCATCGCCACCCACCATCGCCCACCACCCAACCTATGCGCACCCCCTCCGAATCGTGGGTCACATAAATGAGTGTTTTTTGCCTGGGTCAACTCGATCTGCTTGTATTTTTCAACTTTTGTTTTGATGCCCTTAGCCAGTTCAATTTGAATTTGGAGTCACCGTCGCTTATTGATTTAACGGTGTAAGCAGTCATTGGGACTAATCTGGTCTAAACCAGAGTCCGGCTAAGTTACCCGATTATGACCCAGGAAAGTCCGAAAACACTCCGATTCATCCTACACTGTAGGTTCCCATCTATGAATTTGGTTTTACATTTAGACAGCTAACATATTTCGTCTTTTTCATTTCTTTTCTTTCTTTCTTTCTTTTTAATCTTTTCTCTCTCTTTTTTTATCACTTTACATGTGTATGGGTTTCAAAGGGGTTGGGAAATCACTACGCTACATACATAAAAGAATATTAAGCAAAATGAGAAAATTCTAAAATTGTACATGCAAAATATATCAAAAAAATTCCAAAACAAAGATATCTAAATAAAAGAAGTTAAACTTAAATTTTAAATGAGTTGCACATGCAATATATCACAAAAATTCTAAAGCTAAGAGATCCAAATAAGAGAAGAAATTAAACCTAAATTTTAAATAAGTTGCAAATGCAATTTATCACAAAAGTTCTAAAACAAAAAGACCCAAATAAGAAAAAGAAATTAAACTTAAGTGATGAAAAAATAAAAAAATAAAATAGAATGAAACCACTTTTGTTGCCTACCACTTTTTATCAGGCATTTTCTATTACTGCCATGTGCTCCATTATTGGCAAGTGGTTGGCGTACACAAACAACCCATGGTTGCTGTGTTTGGCAATGGCCGAACACATGCCTTTATTTATTTTTTTATTGTTATTTTTTTTAAAAAGAGTCAAAAGGAAGGAATGTTAGGTCAAAGAACAGCTGCTTGCACCTTTTCTTATTCTTCGTATTCAGGTTCGACAACTGCCAAAATTGATCCAATCCTGTTTTTCTTTTTCCTTTTTTTTGTCTCTATTCTCTATCTTTCTTCGGAACATCCTCTTTGAGGATTCCTCCCGGCATGTTGTAGCGACGAAGCTGGTTGAGTTGAGGATTCCTCCCAGCATGTTTTAATTTGTTTTGTGATGAGAGTTAGTCGAGATATGTGATTCCTCCTAGCAGTGTAAGCGATGTGATTGGTATTTCCCGGTAGAAGGGGACTTACCCGAAAATTGTGTGAGTGTGGTGATCTTGGATCCAAGGGCTGTACATCCCAACCTAACTATCATATTTGTAATCCTAGCCGATGGCTATAGTTTCAGCTAGACAATACATTATTTAGTCTTGAAATATTATATGAATGGTTTATCGGATTAATCAAATTAAAACGATATTAAGTTATGAATTGATTTCTACATTCCAGTTGATGATTATTGTAAGTGTTCTAACCTTGTTGTGGTTTACATTATTTAATGAGGTATATGTTTCTCTCACTTGCCCACATTGATTTGTGAGGTATCATGGTTTTTATGTTATGATGCATTGTAAATTTAAGTTATATAAATGATGGTTTACTAGGATCTTGGATCTCATTTAATTTAATTATAAAGACTATGCAGATTACAGAGTATTGGCAGTTGGTTTCGGATAGATCCAGATTTAAAGATAGTTGTTGTCATTCTCATTTATTGTATTTAATAGTGTTTCATTCAAAGCTTGTACATTTCGATACTATGATTTTGAGATAGTTATCTTGTTAAGTCTTCCACTACCATTATTTGATTTGATGCACCCTGATATATTTGAGGAGCGTGGATTATCTGTTGGGATCAGATGATTGGTAGTGTCCATAGATGAGTGGATTCAAACTTATTATCTAAATTGTTAATTAAGATCCGGATTTACTTGTCGCCTGACATACCAATTCTAGTAATTTTATGGTTTAGGCCATAAGATGCTCGGATTGAAATGATGTATGTCACATAACTTTTGTTGTGTGATATTTCTTTTGGCTAATGATCCCAATCCCTCTCTTGTTTTACTTCAATTCCATGTAGGTTTCAAGTAGGGATGGCAACAGGGCGGGTTTTGGAGAACCTGAACCCACCGTTACAGGACCCTATTCCGCCCCCATCGGGTTGGTAATGGGTTGGGCCTACCCCGGTTGGTGTATAAAATGAAAAAGAATGCTTTTTAAAAAATATATAATATATACAAAATAATATATTTATTAATAGTATATGTATTTTTATATAAAAAAATATAAGAAATAATATTTAAAATATATGTGAAGGTTGAGTTCGGGGCGGGTCTGACTTTAGGCATACCAAACCCTAACCATTAGGGGCAGAGTGGATTACCCTTTTAACCCGCCCCATTGCCATCCCTAGTTTCAAGGCTTCAATTAGACTCAAATGAAATCTATTCAAACTGTAAAAAAAATTGCAAAAAACAGAGCAACCGACCCTCCTTTATTACCTAGTCTATTTCATATTAAACCAATGATTTGATCCTTGTTGCTTCCTTCTTATTTTCGATCTTCATTAACAACACACTTAGAAACAAACTGGCTGAATCAAACTTAGAAGCATTGATTCGGCTGTGGTTCAGCAATTCGCAGCTGAGCCCTCAAACTATTATTTTTTTAATATAAGAAGAGACAGGAATTCATCATCTTTATTCATGATTCAAATCAAATTTTATAAATCAAAGCCAAACTCACAGTACCTTGTGAAAGCCTGCAGGTTGCTAGAGCTTCCTTGATGCAACACTTAGTTGGGTTTCTTCCTCAATGGAGCTCTGCTTTTAACTCCCTTCTCTACCTCTCTCTCTCTCTCTCTCTCTCTCTCTCTCTCTACTTTTTCTTCTCTCCTGTGTGCTTCGCTCCGAGCTTTACAAAGACTCTTTTTTCGGTGAGCTCTCCCTCAGCCCCCTTCTAGAGCGTGATGTCCTTTTCTTTTTTTTTTTTGGGTTCTAGAGCGTGATGTCGAACCCAACACATGCCCTACCCCCTCGTTAAATGATTTTTATTTTTATTTTTTATTTTTCAATTAACTTTTATTGTTTTGATATTGTATTATGATTAATTATTTATTATTACTATTATTATATTTTTTTGTCTTGTATTTTACAAACATTCTTTTTTTTGTCATCATGTGGCATACAAAAGTCTCGTGCATTTTGCCACGTGACAACTATAATCTGCAAATATTTACAAAAATGCCATTGAGACGGTTTCGACCATATCTTTTTATCCGAACTGCGATTCACGCACAGTCGGTGGCATTGGAACCCTCTTAAACCCCTCTTTTAATGGTGTCAAAATTTATGACCAGCTCATTTTATTTAAAAATCTCATTTTTGGCTCTTATTTCTGCTAAATCATGACTCTCAACTCAGTAAGTTTTTATGTGCAAAATTTAGGTGCTTACACCACCAACGCCACCATTACTACCATCCCCACTACCATCTACTACCACCGCCCCCTCACCACCACCACTTCTACCAACCCACCACTATCTCCCACCACCCACCACCATTCCCATCACCATCATCGCCATCGTCGCTGCCACCCCCACCAACCCTACCAACACCCACCCATTCCCACTCACCCATCATCACCACCCCAACCCATCATCTTATTAAAATATATGTTTCTTTTCTTCCCATTTCCCATCTCATCCAAACAATGGAAAAGAAAAGAAAATGATTATTTTTCTTTTCTTTTTTCTTCTCTTCTTTTCCATTTTAGATTTTTTCTTTCTTTTCTCCCCAGTTCCAGGGTTCCAAACACAGCCTAAAACTCAGTGCAAAATAAACAACTCTAGATTCCTATTTTTGTCATCAATTCAAATTTCAATAATCTTTATTTAATAAAAATGGATTTTCAATAATTAGAATCATTATTTTCCTAGGATTTTGTAAGTAAGAAATTCTAAGCAAAATAAACAACTCTAAATTCCTTTTTTTTTTCATTTTCTATCAAACTATAATTAGGACAAGTATTGTAAAAGAAATCTACATGCCAAAGAAATTCTTTTTGATAAAGTTCATATATACACTAAATAAATCACGTCAATAATAAAAACACCTAATGTAAAACGGCAATTAAACTTCATCTTTTACTCTTATTAATTAAATATTTTTCATTAATTAGGATCTTATTTCAATAATGGTTTAATTATGATAATCTTATTTTAATTTATTCGATAAATCTTATTTTGATTATTAAATCAAGATATTTTGATATTGGTTGGTATTGATTATGTACTCTTATTAATTAGAGATTTAGTAACTATAAAAAATATTTATTATAACATTGGTTCAATTACCATAATCTTATTTTGAGTTTATTGATGATTCAAATCTCTACATCACTAATTAATACTTTAATGGTCTTTTACAAATTAGATGTTTTGTTATTAATTAATAATTTCAATGATCTCTTATATCTCTTATTAATGAATGTGGATTTTTAACAATTAAAATTTCAATTTTATTATGATTTTATTAGTAAAAAACTCTAAGCAAAACAAAGAACTCTAAATCCCTTATCTTTTTTCATTCTGATCTTATGAAATTAAAGTTAGGATAATTATTGGAGAATTCTACATGCCAAAAAATACATTTTATAAAAATTCTAATTAAATCACGTCAAAATTCTTTTTATTAAAAATTCTTTTAACAAAAATTCTAATTGGTTTTTTTCATTATAATAGGATTTGTTAGTGTTGCTCCGAAATTGGGCCGGTGTGGACACGTGTCGGTGCTGATGATGTGTCTCTACGCGGGCGTGCCAGTATCGTTTGATACAATGATTTCGGGTCGAGCCCTGACCCCGGGCACCTGTTCCGCATCTAAACCGGGATCGGTTCAGTCGTACTGCAAGTCACCTGTAATAAAATCGGTCAGGCGATGATATGAAGACTAGGGGTACGGTCTTCGTTTGGGTTCTTGTAAGTGTTTGAAAGCAAAAGCAACTAATGGCACACAAAACTCTTTTTTATTATAAAATCGGCCGACGGGCCGAAAGCGACAACAGATAATCCTCAAGAGGGAAACAAAAAGTAAAAAGAAAACTGACAGGGCTTGCAGGACCGGCCTGTCCTGGTCTTATAGCCGTAATCGGGTATAAGCGCAGGAGGAAGGGGGCGGCTACTAGCAAAGCCAATTCAGGGGGTTCACCTCAGATTGCTGCTTACCCGAAAATACACAAGTCACCTGGCTTGATCAGAGTGAGTCTCGGGACCGGCTGCTCGGGATTCTGTGGACACAGAACTGCGAGTCAGGGGTGCCCTCAACTTACCCTCCGGTGGCAGGATTCTGGTGTTGATCGGAGTAAAGATGGATCTAAGATGTCACTGCGACTGGAAACAGTGAGAGAAGTCCTAATTTATCCTTATTGACTACAGTTTAGGAGAGGGGATAAAGATCACGGATGATCAAAATAATATTATAACCGGTTGCGGTTGGATGGATTGTGTCCTCAAGTTTTTCGAAGTTGTGTCTTTTATAGCCGATCCTTGACGGTTGCTCAACGTCCTACTCTTGCACGATCTTCATGGCGGTTGGCCGTCTTCAGTCTTCTGCTCCAGAAAGATAACCGCCCGGCCACGATTTTAAATAGGTTACTCTCGAACGACCGATGGCATGATCTTCTGATAGTTGTGAATGTGGTTTGTCGTATTGGCTTGCGTGGCTTTAACTGTATTCTTGGTTTATGCGTATGCTGACGTGGCCTGTCCAATTATACAAAGCCTACGTGTGTTGATGCCATGGCCTAAGTAAGCCACATAGGTGCCACGTGCTCTTCTTTTATTCGTTGGTTCGTATAGGGTGTAAACAATTAGTAAGAGAAAACCTAGTCTAACGAACATCAAAATTCTTACTTTAATCTTATCAATTGGATAATTTATTCATAATTATCTTTTTGTTTTTGTCTAGATTTCATTTTGACATTGGTTTAAGTAAGATATTCTTAATTTTGTTTTATTAAATAATCTTATTTTGATTATTAAATTACGATATTTTGATATCTTATTAGATTTTAATTTTATATTTTGTAATTGGGATAATCTTATTTTGAGTTTAATTATTGGTAAAAGAGTAAATTTCAAAAGAAATTGAAATTTATAAAACTCAAAAATCGTAATAAGAGATATTTTTAGTACATTAGTATTCTTATTAATTCGAAGTATATCTTAGAATCATAATCATATTAGGATTCTTATCAATTAGACTTTGATTAGTGTGGGAACACGGCCCGCGGGTCAGTTCAGGTCAATAGAGTCACCACCATCCATGGTTCAATTTTGGGTGTGGATGAACACCATAATTAATTAAGTGAGAATTTGAAATTTGGTCAGACCAAATTTTGGGTTAGGGGGTTCAATTAAGCGGTTGGGAATAGGGCTGGCAATGGGTCGGATATATATCCGAATTCCATCCGAAATTGGCGAATTCGGATATAGGATTTAGATCCGTGGTTCGAATACGGATCTAAAATCTAAGATCTGAAAAAATTCGGATTCATATACGAATATACATATATTCGATCCGAATAGGATTCGACCGAAATCATAAATATCCTATACATAAACCTAGAGCACACATTGGTTAGACCGTAGACCATTTATAAACCACGGTTGAACCATTTCTAAACTTTCTCTCCTCTTTGCCGCTGCCTCCCTCCGACGACTGCCTTGCTGGTATTCTCCGTTCGTCAACAACGACCTTCATTTTCTGCGACTGTGTTGCTTGCCTCACAAAAGTCTTCTGCCAGTCTGCATTGCGATTGCTAGATAGTTTCTTCACTGGGATCAGAATGTAAGGTAGGAGGAATCTGGAATTTATTAGAGACAAGATGCTCTCTTGTTATAGCAAATTTTTGATTTGGTTGCGTTTTGCTTTGGTGATTTTGATCGGATAGGGATTATGGTTTAATATCTGATTGTATGGGCTACGAATGTTGGTTATATTCTTTTTTTTCTAGGTTCTATAAAGGTTTGATGCATATTAGATCTGAACGATCTTGCAGATATTCGTTGTTGAATTGTTAAGAGTTTGTGTTTTTCTTTTAATCCTTATTGAATATCTGAATTCGAATTTGATTTGAATTCGAATACGGATTACATCGGCTGATGATCTGTCGGAAATCTGTTCGAATTCGAATTTGACTGCTTGTTTATCGGTTCGAATACGAATCAAGGTAGATTCGATCCGTATTTGAGCAATTACCACCCCTAGTTGGGAAGGGTCAATGGAGTTGCCACCATCCATGGTTCAATTTTGGGTGTGGACGGACACCATAATTAATTAAGTGAGAATTTGAAATTTGATCCAACCAAATTTTGGGTTAGGGGGTTCAATTACGTGGTTGGGATGGTGTTAGGCACCCAACCACCCCTAGTTCAATGAACTAGTTACTTTAACTAAATTTCACCCTAAAAAGAAATTATTTATTTACAATTTCAAAATTTTAAATATTTACAAATGCTAAGGAAAGTTCCTAAGTTTGTTAGATTTTATACAAGATAATTATTTCTAAAAATCCTAATATTAACAAATTTTTAAATATTAAAAAGGAAAGTTTCTAAATTTACTAAAAAAAAAGGAAAATTTCTAATTTTCTAAATGTTTCTAAATTTGATAATATACAAATCTAAAAAAGGAAATTTTCTAAGTTTGTTAAATTTTATACAAGGTAATTATTTCTAAAATTCTAATATTTACAAATTTCTAAATATTAAAAAGGAAAGTTTCTAAATTTCTAAAGGTTTCTAAATTTGCTAATACACAAATCTAAAAAAGGAAAATTTCTAAGTTTATTAAATTTTATACAAGGTAATTATTTCTAAAATCCTAATATTTACAAATTTCTAAATATTAAAAAAGAAAGTTTCTAAATTTACTAAAAAGGGAAAGTTTCTAAAGTTCTAAATGTTTCTAAATTTACTAAAATATACAAATCCTAAAAAAGGAAACATTTCTAAATTTGTTGGATTTTATATAAGAGAATTATTTCTTAAATCCTAATATTTATAAATTTCTAAATATTAAAAAGGAAAGTTTCTAAATTTACTAAAAAAAGGAAAATTTCTAATTTTCTAAATGTTTCTAAATTTGTAAAATTTTCTAAAAAAGGAAAATTTCTAAGTTTGTTAAATTTTATACAAGGTAATTATTTCTAAAATCCTAATATTTACAAATTTCTAAATATTTAAAAGGAAAGTTTCTAAATTTACTAAAAAAGGAAAATTTCTAATTTTCTAAATGTTTCTAAATTTTCTAAAAAAAAGGAAAATTTCTACGTTTGTTAAATTTTATACAAGGTAATTATTTCTAAAATCCTAATATTTACAAATTTCTAAATATTAAAAAGGAAAGTTTCTAAATTTACTAAAGAAGGAAAATTTCTAATTTTCTAAATGTTTCTAAATTTGCTAAATTTTCTAAAAAAGGAAAATTTCTAAGTTTGCTAAATTTTATACAAGGTAATTATTTCTAAAATCCTATTATTTACAAATTTCTAAATATTTAAAGAAGCCAAAAAAAAATATTATTATTCCTAAAGCATCTAAAATTTTCCTTTTCTTCTTTTTTTATTTATTTAATAAAATTATTTACTAACATAATATTTAAAAGTCCTAAAAGGAATATTTTCTAGATTTCTAAAATATGTACAACCTATTGTTCTAGAATTTCATAATGACAAGTTTTTTTTCCTTTTTTTTTTAATCCTATGGTTCTAAACTAATTATATATTTTCTGAAAATAAAATTCTAAAATTTTGAAAATTTTAAAACTAAACATTAATATAATTGAAATGACTATTAAAAGATCAAATAATACTAATCTTTCTTACAAGTTATATAACCACTATAATCTATGTTCCCCCATTTTTTTTAGATGAAATAATCCATATAGCCCAAAAAACGAAATATCATACTATTAATTACATACATAAAAATAACAAAGATCATGTAACATAAGAAAAAATGCAAATAAAGAACACGGTTGACTAATTGAACACACATTTTACAGACTAATTGAATACACATTTTACAGACTAATTGAATACACATTTTATGGTTACCCAAAAAAAAAAAAAAAAAGAATACACATTTTACATAAAAGAAAAAAAAAACTGTAGCATAACTTGTTTTTGGACATTGTTTACTGTCAGACTAACTCTCTCCAACCAAACACTATTTCCATAGATGAATGAGTTGATTATAACGGGTAGATGCAAACAGCAAGGGTATGTCGATCGTAAACTTCACTGGAGTGTTATGCAAAAAGGGTTACTGCTACTTTGATTCTTCTCAAAATAGAGAGTCCACGAACAGTTCCAGGAGATGAGCTAATTCTGACGGGGAAGGAGCAGCAACTGATTCCAAAAATTTGCCTCTGATGGGAGAGTGCGATGTAGAGAAATCAGCAATAGAGAGATGTGACAGAGATGGTACGCGAGACAGAGAGAGAAGATGGGTTGAGAGTTGCTGCAGCAGTGAGGGAGAGTGCGAGAAAGGTGCGATAGGTGAGAGATTGTGACTAGCAACATGAAGTCTGTGTGTCTGTGGAGGGTTCCGAAAATTCCCAACAGAAGAAGGTGCGACAGGGATATGGGGTGAGTGAGATGGGTTGCGAGATAGAGCAAGAGAAGTCTGATGGGTTTTTTGAATCAGCCCCAAGGATCGTCCCTTTCTCCCCTTTTCTTTTTTTTTTTCAGCAAAATATTGCTCACCTTTTATAACTCACGAAAGAGAGAGAATCAGAACTACACAATGGAAAGACAAATTTCTAACCTATAGGAAGTTTCTAATCTAAGAGAGAAGAAAGAGAGGGAGAGTAGAGCCCAAAGAGATCTTTCACAAATCTGGTTTGATCGACTGTTGAAACAGTCGATCGTGAGTTTCTAAAACTGAAAAATGGTTTCATTAATTCGGGAAACCCTCTTGTTTCTCTTTCAATCATCTTCTAATATCATGAAATTTATTTTAGAAAGATCCTTGTTGATTTTGGTTGCTAAAATAGCAACCTATGAACTCAAAAAAGGAATTTTTTGTTCGTTGAGAACCAGGGGTGAAACTTTGTAAATTGAAAAAATTTTATTCCTTTGTTGCTATTTTAAAAAAATTTAGGGTACAAAAATTAATTTTCAAATTTTCATTTTTCCCCTGTTTTCCAACTTTTATTTCAAAAAAACCTTTTCCTGTTTTTGCAATTAAAACCCCCAAAATTAGGGTTCTGACAATTAGGATTCTAAAATCCTAATAATCATATTAGGATTCATATCAATTAGATAGATGTATTTGATTAGGATTTTAAAGTCCTAATAATCATAGTAGGATTCTTATTAATTAGAATATATCTAAATACTATTTTTTTCATAACTATTTTTTGTTTTAATTAAGATCTTTCTTTGATATTTGTAATTAAAAAATATAGAGAAGGGTATCTTAGGTACCTGAAAATGAAAAACACCTACTTTCGTCCGACTCTTCGAACCACCCGATTTACCCTTCCTCCCCTCCAATATTCACGGTATTAGCATCGGGCTTTGTTCAACTGTTCCAGAAAAGGGTTTTGTTCAGCGAAGGGTTCTTCCCCACGTTATCCACGAACCTTTTCCTCTTAGCATCGGGCTTTGTTCGACTATTCCAGAAAAGGGTTTTGTTCAGCGAAAGGTTTCTTCTTCCCCAAGTTATTTACGTGATTTAAGCTTAGTTTTTGCAATACTTTCGTTGGCTTAATTCAAGGAAAGCCGACCTCCAAGATTAAGATAAAATTTGGGATATATGATGATCTACTAAAATTCAAAACACAAGAATATATACATGAGACTTGCACACCTGGCACACCATCCTACGGTTATGAAAACTACTTCCACAACTCCCCACTATACGTGAGAGTCCTAACTGAAGATTACTTAACTAACAAGATTCCCACCTCTCCACAAACTAAGCACGTACACTCAATGAAATAACTAATTTAATAGGTGGCAACAACTCCTAGTAACCTTGGGATGCTTTGCATGTGGACCCAACTCAATGGATATGCCCCATGCACATTGCTTAAGGTGGGTCACGTATCATTCCCTCCCCCTTAAAAACTTCCTTGTCCTCAAGGATTGATTTTGGATATTTCTCCTTAAGATCATGATAACGTTCCCATGTTGCATCTGCCTTATCCGTTCCTTGCCATCAAACTAGTACTTCAGTTACTGCTCGATTACCCCTCTTGAAAATTCTGCGATCTAATATCTCTTCGGGTATGGCTTGAGTTACCCCTTCATCAGTGATTGGTGGCAAGGCCGTCTGGATCACGTCTCCATCCCCGATCCTCTTCTTTAAGCAAGATACATGGAAAACTGGGTGAACCTTAGATCCTATTGGTAGCTGCAACTTGTAAGCTACGGACCCCACACGTTGAACAACATGATAAGGCCCATAATACCTTGGGGAGAGTTTCATTGCTTTCCTTGCTACAATCGAATGTTGTCGATAGGGTTGGAGTTTTAGATAGATGTAATCTCCAACCTCAAACTCTCGTTCACTCCTTTTCAAATCTGCGAACCTCTTCATACGTTGTTAAGCTAGAGATAAGTTATCCTTGAGCAATTTTAGGATATTATCCCTCTCCTTTAAAGTATCCTCCACTTCTTGAACTCATGTGGTGCCTGGTACGTAGGAAAGCAGCCTAGGTGGCTGTACCCCAAATAAAGCTTCGTAGGGAGTCATCCCAATCAAGGAGTGAGGATTTGTATTATACCAGTACTCTGCTAAAGATAACCATCGAACCCAACTTTTGGGTTTCGTCCCCACAAAACATCGCAAATAATTTTCGAGGCAACGATTCACCACTTCTGATTGGCCGTCAGTTTGTAGGTGATAAGCCGTACTCATGTTAAGTTGTGTGCCCTGCAGCTTAAATAATTCCCTCCAAAATGAACTGGTAAAGACACTATCTCGATCGCTGACTATCACCATTGGTAATCCATGAAGCTTGAAAACATTATCAAAGAAAATACGAGCTACCAACTGAGATGTATAAGGATAAGAAAGTGCCATGAAATGTCCGTATTTTGACAACCGATCGACCACCACCATTATAGTATATTTCCATTCAGAATTTGACAACCCATCTATGAAATCCATGGTGACCTCGGACCAGACCCGTGTAGGAATTGGGAGAGGTTGGAGTAGCCCGGCTGGAGAGATGTTCTCACCCTTTATGCATTGACAGATATCGCATTCTCTTACAAAACGTTTGACATCAGATCTTAATCCTTCCCAGAAAAAATCCCGCTTCACTCGATGGTAAGTTTTGTGGAACCCCAAATGGCCAGCAATAGGAGAGGCGTGGAGCTCTTGTAAGAGCTGAGAAAGCAACTGGCTCTTTGGGCTTAGAACTAGCCTTTTTTTATAGAATAGAAGCCCATATTTCATGCTATATCGGCTGGGATTGAGTTGGCCCACCTGGAATTGTTGAACCTTTGTTTGTAGGCCAATGTCCACTTTGTAATCTTGCTTGACGCCCTCCAACCAGATGGGTTTAGGCGTTGAGATTGGCATGCTTCCTACGGCCTCATCCTTTCTTGATAGTGCATTGGCTGCACTATTCTATTTCCCTCTCTTGTATTCAATGGTAAAATTGAACCCCATCAATTTCGGCAGCCACTTTTGTTGCATAGGAGTGCCAACCCTCTGTTCTAGCAAGAATTTGAGACTTTTTTTATCAGTACGAACCGCAAAGGCTCTCCCAACTATGTAAGACCTCCATTTCTTGACTGCCATGATTAATGCTAGGAGTTCTTTCTCATACGTTGATAACTGCAATGCTCCACCTTTGAGTGCTTGACTAAAGAAAGCCATCGGTCTCTCTCCTTGAGAAAGAACAGCTCCAACATCGATTTCCGAGGCATCACATTCAATAACGAAGGGTTGAGAGAAATCCTGTAGAGCCAACACCAGTGGTGAGGACACTGCTAACTTTAAGTTTCGAAATGCCTTTCTACTCTCCTCTGTCCATGAGAATGAGTTTTTCTTTAACATTGCGGTGAGGGGGCTGGCAATCTTACCGTAGTCTTTAATAAATTTTCTGTAGTAGCCTATGAGACCAAGAAAACCACGAAGTGATTTAATTGTAGTTGGCTCAGGCCACTTGATCATGCTACTAATCTTTTCCGGATCGGCTGCAACTCCATGATGTGATACAATATGGCCGAGATAACTAATCTGCTGGGACCTGAATTGGCATTTTGATCTCTTGGCGTACAATCGGTTATCCCGTAAGATTTCAAGCACAAGACGAAGATGATCAAGGTGCTCCTCCATTGATTTGCTGTAGACAAGAATATCATCAAAAAACACCAATACGAACTTACGCAAATACACTCGGAATACCTGATTCATCAAACTTTGGAAAGTGGAGGGTGCGTTAGTCAAGCCGAATGGCATGACTAAAAATTCATAATGTCCTTCATGGGTACGAAAGGCAGTTTTTGAGACATCATCCGGATGCATTATAATTTGGTGATAGCCGGACCATAGATAGAGCTTGGAGAAAACGCGTGCTCCATGTAACTCATCTAGCAATTCGTCCACCATCGGATTGGGGAACCTGTCCTTGACGGTAAGCTTGTTGAGTGCACGGTAATCTACGCACATCCTCCAACTACCATCGTGTTTCTTCACCAAAAGAACTAGAGACGAGTAGGGGCTTTGACTTGGTAATATAATCCCTGCTTGAAGCATATCTCAAACAATGTTCTCGATCTTTGTCTTCTGGAAATAAGGATATTTATATGGACGAACATTGACTGGTTCTGAACCTTCTATAAGTGGCATTCGGTGATCTTGCACACGTGGTGGTGGGAGCCCTTTGGGTTCTTCAAACACCTCATGGAATTCAGATAGGAGTCACTGTAGCTGTGGATTTGCATCGGTCTCTCGGATTGGTGTAGAGAGGTTGTATAGTTGTACTAGGACTCCCTACATTCCACCCTTATCCAATTTCTTGAAGTGTTGTTCGTCCAAAAACTCCACATCCTTCAATGTTTCCCCTTTAAGTTCACATCTTTTGCCATCCACGTTGAAGCTCATGGTAAGATTGGAGAAGTCCCAAGTAATGGGACCCAACGTTCTTAGCCAATGGGCACCAAGGACTGCATCACATCCACCCACCTTTAAGAGATAGAATTCAACAACAATAGGAACTCCTTGCAGGTCGATCATCACTCCAGCAACCTTGCCGTCACTTTTTATTCTTTCACCAGATGCTACCATCACCTCAAACCTGGTTTCTGATAATTTTTTGAGCCCGCTCTGACGTGCGATGGTAGGATTTAAGAAGTTATGAGTGCTAGCTGTGTCAATCAACACCATGATGGATCTCTTCCCAATGGTGCCCTTAACCCTCATCGTTTGTGGAGCAGATAATCCCACGATTGCATTGAGTGAAATTTCGGAAGTAATGTTTGGCTCCTCAATATCTCCCTGTTCCTCAACATCCACCACTTCTTCCTTTTCATCTTCACATTCGTCTTCTTCTACAGCAGAGGCGTCCATCAGATAGAGCCTTCAGACTTTGCATCGATGTCCAGGGGAGAATTTCTCGTCGCAGTAGTAGCAAAGTCCCCTCTCCCTCCTTTCTTTCATCTTAGCGGGAGTGACTCTCTTAATTGGAACAGTGGGGGTTCGTGTTGGTCCACTCGTGTGAGGAGTTCTAGGTGCATTGTCTTGAGGAATTTGCTATTGGGAAGACACACGTTCATCCTGAAGTCAAGCCAAACCTATTGCTGTAGAAAGAGTGGTTGGTTTGAGCATCTGGACTGTGAACTTAATCTCCTCCTTCAGCCCTGCAACAAAACAACTCACCATTGCCAATCCATTCAACCCATCTACTTGGTTGGCTAAGGCTTCAAATTTGGTCTAATAATCTTCTACTGTTGTCGTTTGTCTCAGTTTAGTTAGTAGAGCTGTTGGAACTTCAAAATCATTGGGGCCGAACCTCACCTCCATGGCACGAGTGAAATCAAGCCAACTAGTGATTGCCCCACTCTTCTCCATCCAACGAAACCATTGTAAGGCCTTACCTTCCAGGTGGAAAGACGCAACTACGAGCTTCTGTGAATTTGGTGTCTGATGGAGGTTAAAGAATTGTTCCGCCCGATAAATCCAGCCTAAAGGGTCTGTTCCATCGAAACATGGAAAATTTAATCGAGTGGATCGGGTCTCTATCCCATGACTGATTTCTCGTCCGGAATTTGGATCTAAATGCTCGCTTCTACGATTAACAGATCCTCCCGCAGAACTTTCACCTTGTTCTTGACCCAGATTATTCAACCTCACAAGCACTTCATGAAGAATCTCTCTTTGTGCTTTAAATTCCTCCCGTTGTGACTTGAATTCTTCCTGAAGCCCTGTAAACAACCTTCTGTGCTCTTCTGATGTTTCCTTCAATTGAAGGATGGAATCATTCATGTTAGACAATCTCGTACCATCAGCCATTGTAGGAACACTGGCTCTGATACCAGAATTGTTACGTGATTTAAACTTAGTTTTTGCAATACTGTGGTTGGCTTAATTCGAGGAAAGCCGACCTCCAAGATTAAGATAAAATTTGGGATATATGATGATCTACTAAAATTCAAAACACGAGAATATATACATGAGACTTGCACACCTGGCACACCATCCTATGGTTATGAAAACTACTTCCACAACTCCCCACTATACGTGAGAGTCCTAACTGAAGATTACTTAACTAACAAGATTCCCACCTCTCCACAAACTAAGCACATACACTCAATGAAATAACTAATTTAATAGGTGGCAACAACTCCTAGTAACCTTGGGATGCTTTGCATGTGGACCCAACTCAATGGATATGTCCCATGCACGTTGCTTAAGGTGGGTCACGTATCAGTTATCCACAAACCTTTTCCTCCACGGAATTACTCTATCATGCAAGCGTCTCTTCTTCCTTGACATTCATTAATCTCTATTTTAGGTTTTGCCATTGGGTAAACGCGATTCGTGCATTGGGCATTGCTGCACAGCAAATCCTTCGGATCGTCAGTTTTCCGTCAAACCTTCCATAATCGCATTGGAATCCGGAGTTCCAGTCATTATGGGCGACCTCCCTCTACCATTGGCTACGAGGAAGCGGCTGCTGCCTGGGATGTCTTTGCATGAGTTTGGGATGAAGGTAAAGCCTCGGTGCCTTCATGCCTTTCACCTTGACGATCAACAGTCCGTCTTGTGCATCTGTCGTTGTGAGCGAGAGCATCCCCAATTTCCGCCACCCTTGCAGCCTCAATTATTCCTACCAGGTATGCATCTGACCAACCCCTCTTCCTCAGCAGTGTTATTCCTCTTGAATTGATGCTTTATGCTTGCACCGATGTTCTTTATCTCTGCCATCTGACCAACCCCGGTCGTCACTATCATCGTCCTCACTTGTAGATTAGTTACCATTTGCGGTTGTTTCTTATTTTAATCGGTCGTATTATGTGTTTTCCAGCTATTTGGATCGCTAAAAATTCTAAAAGGTGGATCGTTTGGTCGTTTTCATCTATTCAATCTGACCAGAAGCCTCCCCTGACTAATATTGATCTGGATACTGTAATTTGTTTCTGATATGCGTGCATTTTTGGATTATACGAAAGCTCATATCCCAACTCACTTATCATTTTTAAAGAAAAGAAGCTCTTATCCTACAATTCTTATTTGTATAGTTGATGATTCTCTGTTTTCCCCCTTCTTTTTCTCTAAATTTTCTTCTATTTTGAGGTGACAAAGATGGTGGCTGATGTTTTTTGTTTTATTTTTATTTGCACAAACATACATGTTCAAATATGATAGTGTTCATTGTCAATGGAAGCACCATGACATCAAGGTAAAGGACTCCAACACCCTCCTCTTAGGTGAGAAGGCAGTCAAAGCCTTTGGTATTAGGTATAATTCCCATATCTCATTTTCTTTTTTATTAGATTGATGTGGGTTGAAATCGCAAACCATTAAGATCCTGCTTGTATTCGGTGTTATTTCAGAAACCCTGAGGAGATCCCTTGGGCTGAAGCCGGGGCGGAGTTTGTTGTCAAATCCACTGGAGTCTTCACTGAGAAGGAAAAAGCTACTGCCCATCTGAAGGTTTGCTGCAGTTCTCCTTTTCTGGTTGTATAATTCAAAGATAAGCATCTTATCTTTGAATTGTATAATTTAGAGTAGTTTTTGAAGTGAATCTACTCTTTATTGTCTTCACCTGCTTAAACTTTTTTGTTTTCCATTGTAGCTTAATTTTACAAATATAAGCTCAGGTATCTCCTTAAATGATCTTATATTCATGAAGGTTAATATAAACTGGCTGAGAAAGGGAAACATTGTTCTTATTGTTATTCATTTTGGTCTTGAGATTTTACACATTTAGCAAGGTTTGTATGATTAAGGATCAAATTAAATTGATATAAGGTTTTGATTTACTGGTGTAAGGAAATTGTTTATGTTCCATTTTTTTTTATTTGAAGCTGATTTTGGTTAAATCATTTCTTTGATTTTATTTTTTAATGAGCAGGGCGGAGCTAAGAAGGTCATTATTTCAGCTCCAAGTAAGGATGCTCCTATGTTTGTTATGGGTGTCAATGAGAAGGAATACAAACCTGATATTCACATCGTTTCTAATGCTAGCTGCACCACTAACTGTCTTGCTCCCCTTGCCAAGGTTGTCTTCTTAGTACGAATCAGCCTTTTGGTTTACACGTTTTCTGTCTCTGTGTTTTCTAAAGCAAACGAATGACTTTTCTTGTGCATTATCTAATCCTCATCTTATCCCAAAATTTTTTCAGGTAATCCATGATAGATTTGGCATTGTTGAGGGTCTTATGACTACCATCCACGCCACAACCGGTGGTTTTCGAGTTTGTTTGTTTATATACATTCCCATATTGTGATATTGGGTGGTAGACTGATTTTTTCACAATGTTGATTCAGCCACATAGAAGACTGTTGATGGGCCATCAAACAAGCACTGGAGGGGAGGAAGAGCTGCTTCTATTTTTCTCTTCTCTTTTTAAATAGATCTATTTCTTTTATTGTTTTCCGTAGCTAGAAACAAATTTATTGAAGATGCTTCAACTATTGTTAGTAATTTTTTTTTTCTATCTGGAGATTTCATGTCAAGTTTCATCTGATTTCTTGGAATTTATCTTTTAGTTCCTCTCTCTTTTACAGACTTTCGGAGGCCATATCAAGCAATTGAATGTGTCTTCGGCAGTTATTTCTTGATGGTATTTTCCTTCCACTGTGAACGAGCTACTGAATCGCAATTGTATTTTATTTGGAACAGAATCTTACAGTTACAAAAAACCTTTGTTCTATCGTGACTAAATGCTCCTTTTTTTTCCCTATTTTTCTTGATTTTGGTAGGTATGATGCAATAATTCTTCCTTATCATGAATGCAAGTGCACTTTCACGAAAGTTATGTTGTAGGTTTTTCATCCGCAGGCTTATATCAGGTTAAATGAGCAGCAATTATTGTCTCCTTTAGCTCTCTACTTCAGATAATTTTCTATTAACTTCAAATTTATAGATTTCAATTTCAAATGGCCAGATTTATGATCAATAACATGAGTGTAACAGTTAGATAATTGGGAGCTTGATATTTCTGGATGTGTTGTTGGAACTACTACACATATGAATTGCTACTTGTGATCTCCTCACACCATCCTTAATTTTGAAATTGAGGATGCGTTATATCATAGCGTATGACTTTAATGTATGTGTGTCCAAGTGTACATGTAGGTGCTAAAGGAAGTTGGAAACATAAATTTATAATATTCAGTTTTACATGAGCCAATGATACAAGTTTAGACTATAAATAATTTATTTTGTTGTAGAGTTCCATCATTGAATACTAACAACTATATATAGGAGCTTGCTTTCCATTCATTTACTATTTGTAAGGGCTACTCACTCCTCATCTATCTTAGTTTCTTTAATTTGTTCAATTGATGATTGGCTTTCTTCATTCGATGCTCTCTGCTTGATACTTAATTTTGTACTTTATATTTTTATTTAGACAGTAATTAAGTTTATTTGCTCAATTTTTTTTTTCGAGCCAAGAATATGATTGACAAATGTGAAGACAACAAGGTTATTTTTGTGTAAAATCATTGACTCCTTGCTCTTTTCTTTTTTGGTTTTTTTAAGAGTGGAGGAACATCCCATGGTAGCTCTGAAGTTTAGAAAGCCAGGTTTGGGAATATACTCATATCATATTTCTTTTTTAATTATTAATTATAGCTAGCTTTGCTTATGATAACTTTACTCTTGAAACATGTATACAATAGCATAAGTTCATTAAACCATTCACTGGAATCATTATTGTTTAAACTAAAATTTGAATATTCATGGTACTTTTGTAGACTCAATAAGAAATAACAAGTTCCTGTGTGGTATTTTTTCTAATAATTCAAAAAATAATTACAAGTGAGCTTTAGTCAAGTTTATATGGCTCATGGGTTTAAATGTAGAAGTTTTCTATGAGATCTTTTTAGTGCACATTAAAAACCATAAATCTAATACGGCGCACTATAATTTTTTGAAATAAAATATGGTCAGGCGGATTAATAACTAGAGGAGTAATTTCATTCTTGTGAATAAATTTTTGATTGCAAGTTGTTTATCTTGCTCTTTCCCTTTCTAATGATAGCAATGTCTTAATCTTTATAATGAAATTATTAGTGTCTGTAGTTTAGTATAAAGTTGGTTGCTTGTAGTACTTAAAATAAATCCTTGTTAAATTGCAGCAGTGAAATGAGACTGTTTCCATTGTTTCAAATGTAAGCGAAGAGAAAGAGCTGAACTTATCCAAGTATATTAATCATTTTTTAAGTTAGTTGTTTTGTCTCTTGTCTGACTAAAATTGCTTGCTTTTAAGGTAAGCAGAAGTTAGGCCTCTATGTCTCTCAACTGGGAAGTTTCTTTTAATTTTCGTAATTATATGTTCATAATCATCTGCTTATCTTTTTGTTGTTTGCACTTAGTGGAAAACTATGTGATGGCTGAATATGTTGGAATACACTTAAATAGAAATTTATTGTGTATTTATTTTGCGCCTAATGATGTTGAAAGGCTACCTTCAAATTTATAATGGAGTATAGGAAAATTGTTAGTCTAAATTGTTCGCACAACATCTAAGAAATAAAGAAAGCCATTCCCATCTCTTCCTACTACATAAAGAGCTTCCCTTCTCAATTAAGAAACATTGATAATTTAGCTTCTATTTGTTTGGTCATTTTGATACATGTTTTTTCCTATTATATTCATGTTTCTTTTAGAAATGCATGTGAGTTGGAATTGATTTGTTTAGATGGTGAGCTCCTGTGCTCTCATTTTCTCAAAATGTAACCAGGTAAAAAATATTATAATCCTTGAACTGTTCTTTTTAATTTTTATTACAATGAGCATCTGTAAATTGAGTTCACCCATGTATATATAAGGGAGAAAGCCCAGTGAACAAGGCTCCCACCACTTCCAGTGGGGTGATTGTTTCCTGTGATTCGAACCAGCAACCTTTATGCTGCAATGGAGCAACCTTATTGTTGCTGTAAGGTTCACCCTCTTCACCCATACATCTATATATATTGGCTATGTACCTTCCATTCCTGGAGTAATCGAGTTCATTCAAGTGTCAAGCGACACAATATATGATAGATACTGTGTGCTGAATATTTTGTAGTCCTTGGGTTCTAAATGTTGGGAAGTTTTGTCAATAACAAGCGACTTATCTTTATATTTATATGATGAAAGAAAAATAGAACTCATACCGTATTCTAATTATAAATTACCAATGTCTTATATATATATATATATATCATAACAATGTTTTCCACTTTAACCTTGTTAATACAATGCGTGTCTTGGAAGTGTTTTATATACTTTAAAAAGAATATTAATGATCCCATGGCAATGTACTGTGAAATTCAGATTACCTATTCTACATTGTGGTCAACCTGAAAATCATTATGATCGTTAGTGTAAAACCCCGACCCAGATTATATCTTAATTATTAAGATTAATTATCTAAAGTGTGATTATTAGACTAATTAAGTATTTGTGTTATAAAGATGAGGTAAATGTGGATTATTATTGAGGATTTAGAGAAATCAATTGAACTTTATGAAGGTTATTGAGGTAAGTTTAATTAATGTTATTTCTCAATTCCAATTGTCTAAGATACTCTCCAATTAGCTTTAATGAATTGGAAATCAAATTCTGAAAATTTGGACTTATGTGTACCTAGAGTAATCCCCAAGTATACCCATGGTACCCCAAAATATACCCAAGGTACCCTCCCAAATACCACTAAAGTACCTCTTGTATTATCCAAGGTACTCCCATTGTATACCCAAAGTACATCCATGTACTACTCAAGGTACCATCTAAGTATACCTAGAGTACACCAAAGTATTACCCAAAGTACCGCTCAAGTATGCCTAGGGTACACCCATGTATTACCCAAAGTACCCGAATGTATTACTCAAAGTATATCCAAGTGTTACCCAAGGTACTACTCAAGTATATCCAAGTGTTACCCAAGGTACCACTCAAGTATACCTAAAGTATCCCCTAATTATCCCTAAGGTACCCTCTTATATTGCCCAAGGTACCTCACTCACATTGCCTAAGGTACCCCATTTATATCCCTAAGGTGTGCCCTCTTATATTGCCCAAGGTACCTTTCAAGTGTACCTTAAGTATCTCCCAAGAATGCCCAAATAACCTCTTAAGTATACCCAAGGTACACCCAAGTATTACCCAAGATACCACCCAAGTGTTACTTAAAGTACCCCCAGTTATACCTAAGGTACCCCACTTGTGTCCCTAAGGTACCCTACTTTAATTGCCTAAGATACCCCTGTGTTCATCTAAGGTATCCCCTTGTGTTTGCCTATAGGTACCCCTGTGTTTACCTAAGGTATCCCCTTGCATTGCCTAAGGTACCTCACATGTATACCTAAAGTACCCCCTTACATTACCTAAGGCACCTCACTCATATTGGCTAAGGTACCCCCCTGTTTTGTCTGAGGTACCCTTCTGTGTTAACTGAGGTACACCTCCCAAGCATCCCTAAAGCATGTCTTTTGAAGTGGTTAAGGCAAACACCCCATTTAACACCAAGGTACCCCACTCGAATAACACTAAGGTACCCCTGGTATGCTTTAGGTACACCCTAGGGTTTTAGTTGAATAAAAGCCTTATTTAGGGGCAGATTTGAAAGACCCAAAACTTGGGCATATAAAAGGATGCCCTAATTTCTAATTAAGGGTTTGAAAACCCATTTCTCTTGTCTTGGACATATAGAATAAGAGAGAGAGTTGTGGGAGCTTGCTTCAAAGCTTCAAGGAGAAGGAGAAGAAGAGGAGAGCTAGGAGAGGAGGTTGCTTCTCCATTAGCAAGTAAGTAGCAAACCCTTCCAACCAAAATGAATTACCAAAATTCGATGTTCTCTCTCTAGGGTTTGAGTTATTTGAAAAAATGATCTTGCATGTTGCTATTTTGTTTCTAAAATTCGTAGGTTTTGATTTTATAATGCTCTTGCTTAGTTTCCTAATGATTTGCCATGGATTTACAACCTCTATTGATTATATTTCAGATTGGGGTTTGAGATTTGTGTCTTGAATGAGGTTTCATGCGTTTGATTTGTGTTCATGTAGATGTGAGATGAATCTTTGTTTCAAAAGATGTTTTTAAGTGTGTTGGGATGTTTTGTGATCACCTACTTTGATGTTGGAAAGGTTGAGAATGATTTCTATGAGTTGTGTGTTGAAAATACCCAAAATTTTGTAAGAACCCGAGCCGGCGATTAATCCTGCAGATTGGCGATTAATCCTGAGCCAAGACCCCCAAAAATCAGGTTCTGTTAAAATAAATCGCGAAACAGGATTAATCGCCCAGGGCTAATCGCGACCTTAGCGCGTGAACGTTAAACCTTACCGCGCGTGCACTGAACCTGTTTTAAACCTGGGCGCGCGAACCTTAACCCTCAACGCCCGAACATTGAACTAATTGCCCCTGGGCGATCAATCCAGGGGCTAATCGTGGACCCTGTTTCTGGAGTTGTTCATTATTTTTCTCTCCAACCCTTTGTCAAACAACCCAAGCTTCTCGCATAGCTTCCTTATTACATGAAAGACATTTAAGTAAATAAGGTTTTACCCCCCATTTGGAACCAATAAAAATACTCCCAGGGCTCAATTCCCAACCAATAAAAAGTCAACTTTCCAGTTTGTGCCTAAATTTCCAGTTTTCCTGATTTTCAAATAAGACCACTTTTTGAGTTTGATATACAAATGAGTGATTCAGAAGCCCAAAAAATTCTAGATGATTTGTATACCCTCCAATAAACTACAACCAGAAAATGAGCCCCAAATTCCTTGTAGATTTGTCTAGAAAAATTCGACACCGAAAAGTCAACGTTTTCAACCAGACTTAGAATATTTTTGAGGTCCAAAACTTTTTGTCTCGGAATCCATTGAATTTTGGTATGGTGACTTATTTGGGATTTTTAAGATCAACCCAATCATCAAAAATGTGTTTTGAGGATTTTATGACCTTCGTTTTGATTTGGCTTGGATTTATGAAAGCAATGTTGAAAAACCCTTATACGATTTGGCAAGGTTTTGGCCTATGGTTTTATTGGCAGTGGATGGGGAATTCCACTTGCCCTTGGTATGGATTGGTAGTGGATGGGGAATTCCACTTGATCTCGGTTGATTCAATAGGGGATGGGGAATTCCACTTGGCTTTGGTTGATTTAATAGTGGATGGGGAATTCCACTTGGCTTTGGTTTAAGCACTGGTTTTACTCTTGGAATTGAATGGTTTGTTTTGATTTATGAGTCGTCTAATTGGACATTGTTCTTAGTGTGGATCCACAGTGAGTTTAATTAGTGTGTTGGTATTGGCTTGTTAGCTTTAATTGCCTTATCCATATTGCATTCCACTGTGGGGAATCAGTGAGGCCTTCTCGGGGAACAGAGGGCTGCGGCAACCCCCCTTCGCGGGGAACCGGCGGGAGTCCATGCGATTCATCAAGCAGTGGGTGGGGAATCCCACTTAGTCTGGATCCTTGGTTAGGTTGACTACTTGCCAGCCCACACGTGGGTACTCCGCTTGCTGAGATGTCCCTAGCTAGGCTTCTCTCTGTAAGTCGTGTAGGTGGAAATGGATACTGGTCATTAATCTAATTTACAGACATGCTAACCACGAGTCCTAACAAGACATGTTTACAGTATTTGATCGTATTTGGTGATTTGATTGAGATATTTGAATTGGAATTTCTTTTATATCCGATTGAACTGTTTTGGTTTGCATTTAGTGCTATATAATTTTGAATATCATCATGATGTTATAAAAACTGCATAAACTGTTTCTCTACATGCATGTTTGCTGCTTACTGGGACTTTAAGTCTCACGCGTGTTTTGTTTTACCGGATTTGTTTTCAGATCCGCTTGGTGAGCCGCGTATTGGGGCAGGCATTGAGGGTGAGCTTTAGTTCAGGCCAGAGGATTTCTACCAACCATAGTAGGGTTTTTTTTATAATGATGTATTTTGTCTTGGGGATTGTATATGGGATGTAAATATTATTTTTGGACCTATACTCTTGGGAGATATCTTTTGTACATGTCTATATATTTTGGAAAGATCATTGTGAATGGTTAGTTGCCTTAGTTGTATTTTGTTCACATGTATATCATGTTTTGGAGATTATAGTACAGATGATCTTTTGATTATATGGAAAATTTTTATTCCATGCTTCTTTAGTCATGCACTCTGATAATTACATTGTAATTGCCCAGGAAATTGTGTTTATCAGGTTCTATTGGGCCCATAAGTAGGTCTCGGGTACGGGTTGGTGCTGTGATAGGGCAGACCCGGATCTGGGGCGCTACAGTTAGGCTAGTAAACTTTAGGTTAATTATCTATGCTACTAGGCTATTTCCCTGGCTGCCTACTAAATCTTCAAAGCTCTAATCATAAACGAACTTGTCATTTTTCCAAACAAAAGGCTCAAACATGCCACTTACAATGGGCTTAACACATCTAGCAATAATTTACCTCTTCATAATAGGCAATTTCCTATGTCATTCAGATATGCTCTTTTCTTTGTTCCATTCCCCATCTGAATGATGAATTTGAAGAATTTATAATATGGATAGTGCTATTGTGGTATTTAAAACAAGTGGTTCCTTCATTTTTTTAGTTTAGCTATTACCTTGTAACAGCTTACTGATCTTCTAGCTTGCAATGGCTGTTATTTTATTGCCTTCTCACATCTTTGTGATTTAAATTTTAATATATCTACAGATTTTTCATTTGGGAGCATGTTAAACTTTGGAGCATCATTTTTCATGCATACACCACTGCTTTTGTAGAGATTTGGTTGCATAATATCTCTCTCCCTCAATCCTTCCTGTAAGGAATATTTTGTATTGGCTTTATTTTGTGTCAAAAAGGTTGTATTTACAATAGTCAAAGTATTTAGGTTAGGTTATAAGTGTTGCGGTTCAAATGGGGTTAAAGTCGGAGTCAAATTGATGAAGATACGACCAATGTTCGATGAGCGTTCTCCAAACGTTCGAACGATCAAGTTCCACAGAGAAACCCGAGAGCAGCGTTCGCCCTACGTTCGTTGGCCGTTCAAACGATCATGCTACACAGAGAAACCCGAGAGCAACGTTCGCCTTACTTTCGTTGGCCGTTCGAACGATCATGCTACACAGAGAAACCCGAGAGCAGCGTTCGCTGATCGTTCGACCGTTGGAGTTCCACAGAGAAACCCGAGAGCAGCGTTCGCCTCACGTTCTCTGGACATTCGAACGAGAAGAGGAAAAGTGAGGTTATGCATTGAACGTTCGAGCCGCGTTCGCTGAGCGTTCGAACGATCATTAAGAATCTTCAGTTTTAGAATTCCGATCTTTTCTGATTTGTTTCCTTTTCCATTTCTACCTTCTCCTAATCTATATAAGGAGTGTCTAGACTATTGTTAGGGTTACCCAAGACGTTTTAGAAACCCTAAAATCGCGTGTGAGAGCAAGAGTTCTTTCTTCTCTTCTTTCTCCTTCTTTGAGCCATCAGAACCATCTTTCATCTTTCTTTTCTACCTTGGAGTTCCGGGTTGGAGAGTTTGCACGTGGGAGTTCCTGCGGTTGATGAGCGAGTTCGTTTGGCGGTTCACTAAGAAGATATTCAGAGTTCTGGATCGTTGCAAGGGTGCAAATTTGAAGAGTTCTTCAGATATTTACATTGTGAGTCAGAGTCAGTATTGGGTCGTCTGAACCACTATTGTAAATCTTCTTCTTATAGTGATTTTCAGAGGTGGCACCTTATCGCCCGGAGGGTTTTTCTCTTTGAGAGTTTTCTTAGAGTTTTCCCTTCATCACCAAAATTGCTTGTGTTGTCTTTTCTTTATTTTGCAATTTTGTGCGATTGATTGTTAATTGCATCAGACTTGTGCATGCCTATTAATTAAGAACTTGTTTTTAATTAGTAGAATTTTTATTCCGCAATCGGTTTCACCTATTCACCCCCTCTAGGTGTTATAGAGTCTAAACTGTGTTTTTCACTTCCCCCCCAGCATGGTCCCTCCATCCCTTTCTCTCTCCCCCAATCCTCCTTTCGCTGAGAAAGTAGTTGTTACCAATATTATATAGTCTCATGTGAAGGTTTTTGGTGTGAATATGTGATTAGATTTTATATTATATTTGCTTAATCCTATCATCCGGAATCATTAGGCTTTGTTGTAGGGATGAAATGAATTGCAAAATAGGCAAGAGAAAATGATTTTCTTGATTGAAGTTTGAATTTGATAGACCTTTTTTTTTTCTTTTTTTTGATGAATGCTTAAACTTTGAATATATCTACAGATATTTTGTTTTAGTACGTATATTAAACTTTTAAGTATCATTGTTTACTGTTTAGAAATATTTCTATGGAGAATTTGTTATGGAAAAGTAGTTTTTGCCTATTGTTATATGCACTCTTGTGCAACTCTTGGGTGGGGATGTGCGAATAAGTTTTAAAATTTTCTAATCATCATATTGTTGGACATGGAGACTTGGTCCATATGATTTCTATTGTCAACTTGTTTAGGATAGGTGCTATCATAATGTATTATTACCTGTAAAAAAATCATATCTACACTTGCAATTCAATAATGAAGTGTATATTAAAGGTAAAGGAGACATATATTAGATTACAAGTTGCTTCAACCATAGAAAAATTGGCCATGGCTATGAAGGACCTGAATCTATCCTGTAAAGATACATATTTGAGGTCATGTCGGTGTTGGGACCTTTAAGGTGAATAGTAGTACCCATGTTACCTAAGTCTGCATAAGTTGTCATACTGTTCTTTCTTAGACGCATCTGAGAGGGGCCAATCTCATACACTTGCATATAAAGTAGCAATTGGGAGTGCGATTATTGTCTTATGGCGTCTCCTCATTTTCCCCATTAGTTATGAGATTACTTAAATAAATACTTGATTTCGTATTGTGCCTCTTGTGGAAAACACTAGGCACTAAAGAAAAAAAAAATTAAATGAAAGGACTAGAAATGACGGTGTCCTAAACAATTAAAAAATCAATTAAGGAAATACATGTCCATAACAAATGGATTGGAAAACCAATTTTTCTTCCCTGTAAGACATTAAAGTGGTTTTGCTCAGATGCTCCTAAATTTAGTCCATTGTTGTTATTATGTTTTGAGCTCAAATACTTTACCTCTGTCCCTTCGAATTTGATCTACAACTAATTTCCTTGATGTGTCATTTCTAGGTTCTCACAAGTGATATGATTTCCTTTGCTCTGATGACTGAGACTTATAATCTTCTTGGGGTGGATCCAAAAGATATTGTTACAGTAGATAAACATTTTCAAAGCTGTTTCAAATAATAATCAAGAAATTGAAAGACCTCAAAGCACGATCTGAGAAAAGTCATTTTTACGTCTAAAAAGAGAACCTTTATTTTTTCAGTGCTTTTTGGTACATAATTTATGTAGGAACCGGATCGAAATCATGCAAGTGTGATGACGGGGGAGAAACCAACAAAGGTACAACATGCTTACTCATTTCTATTTTCTTATTTAATGTACCCCCAGATATGAAGATTTAAAAAACATAGATGATGGTATTCGTTCAACATTTTATATGCAAACAAAACATTTGAAAATTGCTCTGCTAAGTACTATAGCTTTTGTAACCCCATAATTATTAATACAAAATTGCTACTATTACTATAATTATGGTTCACATTTTCTTTCCTTGTGAGATATAAGCTATCTCCCTTTCGGGGCGTTCGAAATGCCATATGAAATATTTTTAGTAACCTTATTATGTTTCCTTCAATCCTTTGCTTATTGTGTGCGATGTCTATAGCCAAGTTGGGCAAATTGGCTCTGTTGCAAGAACATATTGTCTAGCAACTTTGATGTGCCTACTGCCTACCATATGCATAAGTACAGTGGATCAAAAAATTAAAACAAAGACATCTAAAGAAAAGATAAAAGAAATTAAAAAATTGTCATACTAGATTGATGTGGTATTTAAAACTTAGTTACGAGGTAAATATGTAATGCTTTCTCATGGGTATTGCATAGAATCTTTAAACCTCTCTTCTTATTGCTCTAATTTGCTAATCATTACTATAAAGGAAGTATTTGATAGGTGTGTTTATAACTCCAAGCTTGTAAACTTATCGTATATTTCTTTTACTTTTCCTTTTTAAACAACTTCAGTCGTTAAAGCTTACCTCATGAATTACTTACACAGGCTTAACAGGTTTACTGAACTGTTCACCAAAATTCATTTTGTTAAGACTAAAATGTGGATATTCATGTCACTTTTGATAGCCAGATACGAAAATCATTGATAGTTGGGAATGCATAGCTCTTGAGCATTTCTTACATATTGGGACTTTGATTATATCTTTCCAAATTTACATGGAATCTATAAATATGATATTAGATATTATCGTTATTAGTTAATATGTTGAACAAGCTTTTTTATGGATGGGAATTTCAAATTCTTGTGCATCATATTTGGGTGCAAGTTCAGTTTTTTCCCTATTTTGTTTTCTGCCGGTTGCCAGCTTGTTCTAACACACACAGTATGACAGGTACTATTTGATTCTCATCATGGACTTAGATTCTAATTTTTGGTTGTGGTGTCACATTTTAAGAATCCTTATTAGGTTGATGTGCCAAAGCATTATTTTTTGGTTGCTTTTAATGGTTAGGAAAGACAGTGATCAATTTCTTAAATTATGGTACCTATTTTTGAAGTGATAAAAAAAATGCTTCTCTTATGAATTACTTTATTATGTCTTTCTAAACATTTCAATGTGATGGGGCTTGAGCAAGCATGAGCTTAGCCTTTTTATTGGGCAATATTTTATTATTCTATTTGTATATTTGTAAATCAACTTATATTGTTATATATTCTCTGAGTAGAGCACATATGTAAAGTTCAATATGTTTGATTATGTACTTGTTATATACCTAAGGAGTCTTCAAGGCTTCTTGATAAATTTTTTGAAATAAAACAGTAACTCCATAGGAGCACTACCAAAAAAAAAAAAAAAAGATGATATAGCCACACCTAACATAACGGCACTTGTACAAAAGTGCCATAATAAGTGCCTTAATACGGCATTCCATCTGCAAAAAATAATGTATTATGGCATTTTATGAGAAATGCCGTTATAAAACGAATTATTACAACATTTACAAACAAATGTTGTTACAAAAAAATGCTGTTATAAGATTATTTATTACAGCATTTTATAGAAAAATGCCACTATAAAATAATTTATTGAAATGCCATATTAAGGCATATATAACAGCACTTTTCTATTAAGTGCCGTTATAAAAGGTACCTAGCCAAAATATATATATGTATATGGGTGAAGAGGGTGAGCCTTGGCGCAACAATAAGGTTGCTACATTGCAGTGGCTGGAGCCTTGTGCACTGGGCTTGCCCCCTTATATATATATGGGCGAACTCAATTCACAGATGCACACCATAATAAAAATTAAAAAGAACAGTTCAAGGATCATAATATTGTTGACCTGGTTACATTTTGAAAAAATGAGAGCACATGAACGCGCCATTTAAACAATTACTTCCAACTCATACATTTCTAAAAGAAACATTAACATAATAGGAAAAAACATGTATCAAAAGGACCAAACAGATATACTTGTTTTCTATTATTAAGTCTTAATAAAATATTAGGATTTTATTGAACATAATAGATTCAAGTTGAGCATTCTCACAGGACACCCATAGTATTAGTATGTCTGTAGGGCATACTAATACTAAGCATATAAAAATGTACCCTAAATGAAGATAATACATTTTTTCTGTATTAATGTTTGAATTGGCTACTTCATTTCTCTCAACTATACAATCAATGCCTCAACTGCCATATGATGCTGCCCCTCGTGATAAAAAAGCACCATCGATAATGTGTACAAAGCATATTCATACCTCAAAGATGCCATAACAAGATAAGGGAATCCACCACTCACGTCTCCAAGACAGAAACAGTAGCTCTACAAAAATGAAGTTAGCGCGCATAAGATAAATCGAAATCGGAATCGAAATCAAAAAGTACCTAACAATTGAGACTGGAATTTGGAGATGGAACCCAATCCCAGGCCAAGAACCTAAGATACATCAACATTTCTCGCCACAACGAACTGCTCCAATAGCTCCCCATATGACCGATCACAAAACGGAGTCATTAATTGTGCATGGTCAATGCAAGCTCGTTCCAAAACGTACGCAGCATGCATAGCTGCATAAAGTCCTCGACACCTGATGGCACAAGCTTTTCATGAGAACAACAATATAGCATAAGAAATGAAACATAGTTGAAGTTAGAGATGCTATACTAACGTAATGCTCAAAGAAACCCAGTCTCGTAAACTCACATCCGACTGAACCACATGTGACACAATGTCAACCATTACCAAATCTGTCAGTAGGGAGTCAATCCCAACACCAAAGCGGGTTGAGTCATCACAAGCAATAGGCTAGGTGAAGGAGGAGTGAGAACAAAGAAACCCATTATATCATATATTCATGGTATACATGTTAAAGTAATGTATTAAAAAGAAAAGAAACTATGCAATCACTTACCAACAGATTGTCGTTTTGATAATGACCAACAGGAGGCCATAATCCTCTTGTCGCAAGTGGATTATGTGATGCCCTATTTTCCTAAATGATTGTGTGAAAAACAGTCGGTTAGACGGAATCTCATGACATAATAAAAGATATAAATTTGGAGAACACACAATGTTATTAAGAATGTCAGGTATACAAACCGAAGTGCGTCCGAACACCCGACATCGAGTGGGGAGCACCATAATTGATCCAGGTAGAACTAAAGCCGAAACAGAGGCAACTGTGTAGAGTGGAGGCTCGAAATTTTGCACAAAACAGCACCCAATTTATCACTAAGAATTTTAAGCTACGTGGCACGTCAGGTCATTCGGTGCAGAGGGGCGGAGGCAAGAGGAGATAGATATTTATTTTTCACTTAAATTTTTTTAAAATCACTTCTACATCTATCTCATCCATTATCTTCTTCTTCCAAAAGAAGGAAGAAAGGAAAAAAAAAATTGAACTGATGACTTCTGTTCACAAAGACAGCAAGAGTTGTGTGTGGGAGGGAGGGAGTGAGGTCGGTCGTTCGAAAAAAAAAAAGACCGAGTGAGTTTCTTCCAAGCCAAACAAGAGACAAAACGAGAAGAAGAGAAAGAGGCGTCTTCTTCCGTAATAAAAAATGCCAAAGAGAGTCAAGGAAAGAGATCTAATTTCTTCTTCTCTAATAGGTTTTGAGTGACTGTTATAATAGTTCTTTGAAATTGAATGACTTGCATGTTGTGCACAACTTTCTAATTTCTTCTTCTCTAATAGGTGTGACGGAGGAAGCGGAGGATACAATCAAGAGGAATAACATTGCCGGGGAAGAGGGGTTGGTCAGATGCATACCTGGTAGGAATAATCGAGGTTGCAAGGGGCGGAAATTGGGGATGCTCTCGCTCAGGACGACAGATGCACGAGACGGATTGTTGATCGACAAGGTGAAAGGCATTAAGGCACAGAGGCTTTACCTTCATCCTAAACTCATGCAAAGACATCCCTGGCAGTAGCCGCTTCCTCCCAGCCAATGGGAGAGGGAGGTCACCCATCATGATTGAACCCCGGAGTCCATTGCGATTATAGAAGGTTCGACGGAGAAGAGACGATCCGAAGGATTTGCTGTGTAGCAACGCCCAATGCGCAAATCGCGTTTACGCAGCGGAGGAGCTAAGCCTAAAATAGACATTAATGAATGTCAGGGAAGAAGAGATGCTTGCATGATGGAGTAATTCCGTGGAGGAAAAGGTTTGTGGATAATGTGGGGAAGAATACATCTTTCGCCGAACAAAATCCTTTTCTAGAACAGTCAACAAAGCCCGATGCTACTACCATGAATATTGGGGGGGGGGGGGGGGGGGGGAGGAAGGGTAAATCGGGTGGTTCGAAGAGTCGGACGAAAGTAGGGAGGGTTCTCCCTTTTAAGTACAGGTTTGTAGATATATATAGATATAGATATACATTCAGACATATATAGATATGTGCATGGACACACACAGATATAACAAAAAGTATGAACTAACTTAGCCAAAGGCAATTGAAATGTGTCAAAAATGATTCAGAAGTAGTGGAAACATGTAATAAATAAAGACATGCTAAATTTTTTTAATTAATGTTGAACATTATGTATCAAAATCACATATACTCACTAATTTATCTTGACTTAATTCAAATGATCTAAATAAAGATTGTCCAAGAGTTCAAACAAACACCCCAAGTTGAACCACAATATAAAGATTACGCTATAGTTTAAGTTAAGAAATTAAAGAACACCTACCATGAAGATAATAAAAAAATTATAACAAAAACTAATATCTAGAGTAATATTAACTGATCAAAAATATATATAACTAAAGAATGAAAGATAATAAGGATACCTATTGAAACAATGAGAGGGCAAGTCATTATAGCAAATAAGAGCCTGCAAATAGCAACCAAACGTCAATAGTCCAACTTAGACCCAAAGAACAACTAAGGTTACAACAAAAATCATGAATTGGAAACTATATGTTTGTGTTATCAAAGAACTTTATATAGAACAATTGAAAACATCAAAATAACCTTCCAATAAGAAAGGAATACTTTCATTTGAGGGTATAGAACCTGCTTCATCAACATGACCCCGGCCTTGCTTATGAAAACCTTTAAAACATTAAAAATATAATAAATATATGTGCAGTGTATATATTGAAGCATGTATGTTACAATAAATTAACGATACCTCTTTATCTTTTGAGTTGTTTGGTTATTTTGTGTAAATTGTTAAATTGATAACTATTGTCCTATAATTTTCCAAAATAACTCTGATATGCATGTCAAATGATTATGTTTATGAAGGAATGTTAAAGGAAAAATAAAAATAAGTTGTATTTGACTTTTTGAATCAAAGGCAAAAATTAACCAAAGTAATCCCAATTTTGAAATGATGCAAACATTTTTTGCCTCCATAAGTTACAGTTTCTCCAGCTTTCTTACTCATCCTCATGAGTTCCATCCTTGTGGGCACCACTTCAGAGTTGAACTTGAACTGTTCTGTGAATAGGTGTGCCAAATTTGGCTAGGTGCGAATCTGTACTGGGTTCAAAGTGGAAAACCATCGGTGTGCCTGCCCAGTCAAGGATCTCTGGAACAGCTGTATCATCAGCTGCTCGTCTCGGTTATAACCAATCATGGCCCCACAGTAGGCTCTCAGATGTGCAATTGGACACCCTGTCCCATCAAACTTTTCAAAGTCCGGGCACTTGAATTTTGGTGGGAGCTGTACGTCTGGGAAGAAGCAGAAATTGTCTACTGTCATTTGCCCGGGTACTGTCCCTTTTTTCAACTCTCGTACTTCTGCCCTGAGGTTGTTAATCTCAGTTCTGACTTCAGGCGGGATGACCCTTGCTTCGTTTCTTTGCCTGTGCCACTCTTCTTCCTCTTCATGGATTACTTCAGGGACATGTGGCAGACACAGAGCTTCTTCATGAGGTGGTTGATGTGGCTGCTGACCTTGAGGAGCAACAGGAGGTGGTATTTGTGGAGGGAGGGCAAGTGGGGGGACTACATGAGCTGGTGGCGGGGCTTGTGCCTGCCCCTGCAATTCATGTGGCAATGGTTGTGGCTCTCCTGCTGGCTGTGGCATCTGTCTGAGGAGGTTTTGGAGCATCTGAGTGACTTGCCCCATTTGTTGGGTGAACTGCCCCATCTGTTGAGTCAGGTTCATGACTACTGGCTCATCCTCAATTCTGCGTTGAGGCAGTTGTGGTGCAGGAGGTTGTGGTGCTGGAGGAGGTGGCGCGGGTGGCTCTTCCGGATTCATTCTTACGCGGGACCTTAGCAGGTATGGGCTTCGACTAGCAATGGCTGCAATGTCCTCCAGTCCTGTTAAAAAAGAACAAAAACAAAGACAGGTTAGTTTTTTCACAAATGGTCTATTTTCACATAGATTTCAGGTTGTGCATAACGTTAGGGCTATAAACGAAAACAAAGAATCTTGGCACTGCGGACAGTGTTGCAGCAGTGGAAGGCAACCGCCGTGAATGGCTATGCTATGTATGAAAGAAAGAATCTTGACACTGCGAACAGTGCTGCAGCCGTGGAAGGCAACCGCCGTGAATGGCTAATGCTATGTATGAAAGAAAGAATCTTGACACTGCGAACAGTGCTGCAGCCATGGAAGGCAACCGCCGTGTATGGCTTCCTTGGAAAGCTGTGCTATCCCGTGTATGAGAAGGGTAGCTCAAGGGAAATGCCGTGTATAGCTTATTGTGAGCTGTGCTATGTCAAACACGAGAAGGGTAGCCCAAGGGTGCTCATCTTGAAAGCTATGCTATCCCATGCACGAGAAGGGTAGCCGAAGCTGTGCTATCCCGCACACGAGAAGGGTAGCCCAAGGGTGGTCATCTTGAAAGCTGTGCTATCCCGCGCACGAGGAGGGTAGCCGAAGCTGTGCTATCTCGCACACGAGAAGGGTAGCCCAAGGGTGGTCATCTTGAAAGCTGTGCTATCCCGCACACGAGAAGGGTAGCCGAAGCTGTGCTATCTCGCACACGAGAAGGGTAGCCGAAGCTGTGCTATCTCGCACACGAGAAGGGTAGCCCAAGGGTGGTCATCTTGAAAGCTGTGCTATCCCGCGCACGAGAAGGGTAGCCGAAGCTGTGCTATCTCGCACACGAGAAGGGTAGCCCAAGGGTGGATGCCGTGATTAGGGCCTTCTTGAAAGCTGTGCTATCCCGCGCACGAGAAGGGTAGCCGAAGCTGTGCTATCCGTACACGAGAAGGGTAGCCCAAGGGTGGTTTGTGAGCTGTGCTATCCTGTGTATAGGAAGGGTAGCTCGGGGAAATGCTGTGCTATCTTGCATATGAGAAGGGTAGCCTGAGCTGTGCTATCCCATATACAAGAAGGGTAGCTGAAGGGTATGCGAGCTGTGCTATCCTGTGTATGGGAAGGGTAGCTCGCTGTGTATGGCAAAATGCATTTGGAAATTTTTGATAGTGTCGTGAATGACACAGTGATTTTTGAAATTTTGATTGTGGCGCCATGAATGGAACCATGGGTTTTCCTTCTTTCTTTTTTTTTCATGATTTCTGCGGTGGATGGCACAATGGTTTTGAAAATTTAAGGACTGTGCTGCAAATAGCAAATTTTGAAATGCTGTGAAACAACAAAGCTGGGGAACCGAGTGCAGTGGTTCCGAATGTCATGTCGTGGATGGCATTATTCATGAAAAAGCAGCTCAGTGTATGCCCTGAGGCACCTTGATGTATGCCTGGCGGCGAATTGGTTTTGAAAATTCTTTTTGTGCATTTTTCAAAGCAGAAAAAGTGCTGTTGCGGGAACGGGTGCACTTGTGATATGCAAATGATCTATGCATGTGCAGGAAGGTGAGGGCAAGTGTTGTGTGGCTTACCGTCCATAGAGACAAATAGAATTAAAATGTGTGTGCATTGATGCCAGTGAAGGCACGACTCCTAGACGTACTGGTGTAAGGAAACACATCTAAATCCAAATCAGTCTTTTCATCTGTTCTGAAGAGTCTCTGTTGTCTGAATAGCTATTTAAAACTTGCCATCAAGGGCGAAAAAAGCTAGAAAAGGGTTCGATCCCAGGGTTGTTGGGAACCCTAGGAAAGGGTACAATTGATTAAAGTAGGTAGGCTGAATTCCTAGATCTAGGGTTTTATGCCCCTGCTCAGATCTAGCCTGTTTCTGTCTGATTTTTTGATCTGGCCGGCTTTCATCTGCTCAAAAGGCCGATTTGGACTTAGAGTGCTCCCAACGGACTCAATGGGTCAAGGTCCACGATTCACAGGACTCAATGCATGGATCTGGGGTGGTTCCCCTGATCAAAATTTGGTTGGTTTCCTAAATTAGGGCTAAGGCAGCCCAAGATTTAGGGTTCACTCAATTCAATGCAAAAGAGCGGGGGTATTTGCCCCTAATGGACTCTTGGATTTTGAATTAATTTTATCCATCTTCACTTTAATTATTCACAAAGCTGTGGTTTATCAGAAACAATAGGTGGGGAAAGGATACCCAGCCCGAGACATTTGCCTACAAGGGTCTGAGCCAAGTACTAGACCCTTGCGTACCACAGCATGAAGCCAGTGGCGCTAAGGAATCCAGAAGCCTGGGGAGATGGGTTTACCCTGCTTTCCCCGGCAAGCCACGGGAGCGTAGGACTAATACCATCCCAAAAGTAAGTTCATCGTTTGAGAAAGGTGGCTGCTAGAGAGATCTAGGTTTTGGTGAAGAAGAGCAACATTTCATCAAATCATTCAAAACGGATCATTCATGCAGACCCCCTCGTGCATGTCACCCCATGCAGTTAAAAGATCATTCACAGTGTAGTGAAGTGCTCGTGTGTGCAGTGGGGCAAAGTGCTGTGTCTATTTGGGTGATTCTCGGATAATGAGCTGATAAAGGGTTCCTTAATGTCACTTTTATAGTGAGAGTACAGAACAACATGCAATACGACGTCTGGGTGGATCCCCAGGTAAGTGGGTGGGTCACATCGGTCCCTGTTAAAAACCACTTACCTTAGGCAATTATCATGTCCGTTTGACAGGATCCTCCAATATCACGTAATTGCAAGAATTCCATACCTCACTAAGGTTGGACAAAAAGTACTTCCTAAATCTGCTCATATCCCCCTAAGTTGACTCATTTTCTAACCAAGGTCCAATTGGGCTGAGAGGTCCCCAGCAGAGTCGTCAAGCTGTGCACACCTAAAATCGGTTGCACGACGAGGCGCACGTGGTGATGCGCGTGCCTCGGGACTATTTTGGACTCGCCACTGCCCGAGAGGTGCAGGCAGACACAAGGGGTGCCTATACAGGTCTAAGATTTACTGGTCTGCGGCTTTTATTAGAGATCTGAGCAAGTTCTCGGTTACGTCTAGGGAAGCCCGAAGACACCCTAGCCCGCCCCGTCGATTGACAGGTCTCGTGGGTCTCCTTGGTCTTGAGTCAACTTAATTCTTACCCTTCCTAGACCAGCATGCACACTTATTGGGTCTGAGTGGGGACCATTGATGGTGTAGGTTCTCCTTTTATTTGATTTTTATCTTTTTATTAAGTAATGAAGCGGGTCTGGTATGGGCCCCGTTGGAAGACCCAATGGAATCCAAGTTGGGCTAAAGTCAGGCCCAAGGCCCAATTTGGGTTATTGGGTAACCCTTATTGGATTATGGCTATTTGGTTTAAAGATTTATTGAATATTCACAAAGTTAGTGGGTTGAAGTCTTTTTAGGGCCCATTGGGCTTGGATTTGGCCCATAGGCTGTTAATCATATGGTCATTAGCCCATTTATCGAAATGGGCCTTGGTTGGGCCAGACGGGATTTGGGCCCCATTGGAGGGCCCATGAAGCCTTGGTGGGCCCACTTAAGGCCCACAGTCTCAAAATGGGCTTGGAAAAGTCCAAGAAGCCCAATGGTTCAGATTACACAAAAATGGGTTGGATTAGGTCCAACCGGGTCAGAAAAATAGTTTTTTAAGTCACTTTATCGAGTGACCATATTTAATTCACGGTCTGGTCAGAACCGTAATTTTAATACAGTTCAGGCCAGACCGTAGATTAATTACGGGCACGCCTGGACCGCCCTGAGTATACGGTTTCTGCTCAATTTCGCCGTTTTGCTCCGATTTTGCTTGGGATCCATTCCGTGTTCTCTTTGGAACGTTCTGCAACATCTGGGATAGTTCCCCTGCCTTCATGATTTGTCATTTACTTCAAATATCCTCCTTTTGAAGCATTTGTTGATGAAGCCTTCTCTTTTCCTCCTTTTATCAAGTCATTTCCCATCTCATCTTATGGCATTTGAAAGAAAGGATAGGGGGGAAGAATATTACAAGGGGTAAATTTGCATTAGCAAATATAGTTTAAGCAAAACATATCCTTCCTTTGTTCTTTTTGTTCATTTTATGGGTCCACCTTCCTTTTCTTTCACAAATTGACACTCATTTGTGTGGGAGAATTCCAGCAAGAGTGAAACAGACAGGTTAGTAGAAATGTAAAAAGATAAGAGAAAAAGATACAAAATTGAATGAGGAAATGCACATGTATATTGAAAAAGAGATGGGAAACATTACCAAATTACAAGTTCCTTTTTTGGAGGATGTTGGGATTCTCAGGGAATTTCAGCAGCGCTTCCGCGTCTCCTTGGGTTTTGAAAGGGGTTCTTTGGGTTTTTCTATGCTTAAAGGATGAAAGGGAAGGTTTAAGCAGAGCCTAAGGGCATTTTGGGCATTTTTTCGGGCTGGTGAGGTTCTGGCAGAACTTGGGCAGGGGTTGGATGCAGAAGAGTCGAGGAAGGAGAGGGGGGCCAGCAAGGAGGAACAACTTGCTGAAATGAGGGGGGTGGCCTCTCTATTTATAGGCAAAATTTTCGTGCCCGTATTTGAAGTACGGGCAAGGCTTGCCCGTACTTCAAGTACGGGCGTGCCTTGCCCGTAATTCAAATACAGGCGAAAAACGCACATTTTCAAATCTAGCAAAATCGGCCGTACGGGACGCGTGTCCCGCTGTACAGCGACACGCGTCCCCTTCTAGAAGCTCGCCCGTATTTTAAATACGGGCATGCCCTGCCCGTAATTGGAATACGGTCCAGCACGTTTTTAAAATGTTTGGATTTCAAATGCTTTATTAAATTTGATTTATTTAAAGATTTTTATCCGATTTTTTGATTATTTTATTATAAAACGAGATTCTCTTATTAAAATATAATTAAAAAAATAAAGATATGATTATTTTATTTATTTAATTCATTTATTCTGCTTTTTGCTGCTGTTTTGCCACATGGGCAACTTTCTTTGAAACTTCAACTGCCCATAACTTTTCCGCCCAATGTCCGATTTTAGCAAATTTGGTGTCGTTGGAATCGGCTCGGAATCCACTATCCACTGGGATCAAATTGGGCAGTTGAATTGGGGTCGAGCAGAAAGTCAACTTTCGCTCCTCCAAAAGTTTGACCGGCTCATAACTTCCTCATCCGGACTCCGATTCTGGCAAACTCGGTTGCGTTAGAATCGTGTCGAAATGCTCTTTTCAATGAGAGGAAGTTTGATGGCCAATTCTCTTTGAATTAAGAAGTCAATTTTCAGGCCCCTCAGGGTTTGACTTTTTAATTGAAAATTTTATTTTCTGTATTTTGGGGGTGCAAAAATCAGGTGCTAACAGCCACCATGGGGCTAAATGCTCAATTAATGAATGAGTGGTCCTATGTTCGCTTTCTGCGTGGTCCAGTCTTTTCTGAGTCCCATGTGAAGGACTATCACTTTTAGATCAAAGAGCAGGTGCAGAGTCATGCCCCAGTACTAGAGGATCCTCCTGCAGTTCTTCCTCCTACCTATGAGGACATTCTGGAGTCTGAAAGGGCAACCCATAAGCGGCTTCAACAAATATGGGTACGAGAAGCACAAAAGCTTAGGATAAAAGTCATTGATCTGGAGAGGAAACTTGAAGAGTAGAAGTCTGGCCGCATTGTCATGGAGAAGAAACTTGAAGAACAAAGGCAAGCTCGTCGCTTTGAAGTCCGAGTGATGCGGAAGAAATATCAGGATTCCTTGGCCGACCTTAGGGCGTTGAAGATCAAGCATTCTCTTTCAGATGAGATCATCTCCTTTTTGAGTGATCCTGATGCAGAGGGAGCTTCTGGAATCATTTCAACTCAAGCAGCTAGGATTAGGGAGCTTGAGGAGCAGTTAGGGAGTAGGGCTTAGATTCTTTTTGTAGACACCCCAAATTACACTTCCATAAGAGAGAGCCTTCAAATGAGCTTTACATGTCATACTTGGGCATTAGCATATGTCAAGCATTCAAAAACAATCAAAATTGGGGCCAACCGTACTGAGTATGCGGTTTTTATAATCTTGGTCTCAACCGCTCTGTATGTGCGGTTGCAACCGCACACACAGCACGGTTCACATCAATGCTTGTTGCGCTGGCGGCCACGTGGCTTCGCGAAGCTTCGGCCGTTAAGCCGCGTGGACAGCAATCAATTAAAGCATAACTGAATTGAACCGCCCTGTATATGCGGTTTGGTCAAATTTGTATATGAACCGCACTTTGAGTGGCGGTTGTGTAGAAACCGCACTGAGTATACGGTTTTGGCTGTTTCGGGGATTTGCGAAATGGCTCGATCTCTGAGCCTTATTTACGCATATTACCTCTCTCTTGGGGACTTGAACTCCCCATTTCACCCTCCGAAACTTGCTGAATTACTCCAATTCAAGCCTTGGGGGAGAATTGGAATAATCTAGAAGGCCTTTTTGGCCTACCCTTGGGACTCTTCTACCCTTGACTTGGCCTATAAATAGAGGGGTCCTCCTCTTGCAAATGGCTGACAATTTGAAGCTTAGAAGCTCTGCAAGAAGAAGGAGAAGCTCTGCTGGATTGTCTATTGAAGGCTCAAGCTACCAAGGTAAAGCTCTCTTTCATTTCCAGTCTTCCCTTTTACATTCCAGCAATCTCTCATCTTCTACCTTTCTGTAGTGTAAGGCCCTTGTGTTGTTTGCAGCCCCAAACCTCTTCTAAAGTACCTGGGAATCCTCTCTAGCCGTAAAACGTGAAGAGAGAGCCTGGGGAAAAGGAAGGTGGAATGGATCCTCTAGGTTTAGAACCCTCAAATGATGAAAAGCATGCTATATGGTTATTTTGAACCCATGAATGCTTCTCTGAGTTATTTTGTATTTGGAGAAGATGTGAATCCATGCTCTCAATAGCTATGGATTCCAACTTTCTCATAGAAATGTGATTTTCCACATCTTCACACCCACTTTCCACCATTTTTTATCAAAATAGGCTAGATCTTGGATTTCCATGTAAATATGGAAAATCTGAGATCATTGGCCTTAGAATGAGTTTTTAGAACTTCATGAGAGGTTTTTTGTTAATTTTTGAGGTTTTGGTCGAATCCACACGCACACATGCACTGGTTTCCTTGTTTCCTCTTCAAAAACTTCAAAACAGGGCAGATCTGTGGCCTGTCTTGGAATGCTTATAACTTCATCCTCCGGATGAATTTTTGAGTGATTCTAAAGACATGTGATAGATGGATGTGCCTACTTAATATCTGGAAATTTTCGTCCACTTCCATGTAGCCAATTTTTGACACCATCTCTTCAAAGTTTGTAAGACAGTTCAGCCCAGATTGCTGAACTTGCCGCTTTGATGGTGCACTATTTGCTCAGTTTTAATCCGTTTCCTATGATTCCAGTTTCTGAGTTTTCTTTGAGAAGTCTATTTTCATTTCCAACTGGTTTCAGCAGATTTCAATCTGTTTTGTGTCTTGGGTACTCAATTGACTCAGAAGTGCTCGCTGGCATGGTCCAGAGCTCATCTGTGGTCTTTTAGGCCTGTTCAAGAGAGCACACAAGTCACATCCGGATAGAGATTGGTGTGAGATTTTTTTCTTTGGAAAGATGGCACTACATACTTCTTCCATACCAATTTTTATGGATTTTTATTGAGCCAAACTCCACGAATAGAGCTTTGAAAATGCCTACTTAACGCTTTTTCTGAGTTATAACAGCAGATTTCATATGTGGATTTCTCTTTTGTTTTGAATCGGATTGAGCTGAATTTTCTACTGTATATTCTACTATGTACCAGTTTTCAAATGGCTTTGGTTTCATTTGATTTGGATTTAAATTGAATGAGTTATGGTTAATCAAAGCTTTCAAGCTCTTTTGACCTAATTTCTCCAGATTTGCCTTAGCTGGATTTTCTTCATTTTTATCTTGATTTCACTTCACTCATGAAGTTTTAGAAGTGATGGATCCATGAAGAGAGCCTAAGTTCATTAGACTTCTCATGTGGAAGGGTCACACACATTGTGCTTGTTAAGCACCTCTTAGTTCATTTTACTAACAAATGATTTAAAGTATGAGCAAGCATATGGTAACCGTCTTAGACGGATGAGTGGGGGTGCCTAACACCTTCCCCCGCTCATAAATAATTCCCCGTACCCAATCTCTGGATTTTCCTTGTATTAGAGCTACTTTGGCTCTATTTGACATCTATGAACCCTTTGGTGTCCATTCACACCCTAAAATGGATGGTGGCGACTCTTAACATTTTATCGATCCCCGCGTGACGATAATCGGAAGTCATCCGAGATGACGAATCCATGTCTCACATTTTATCTTTTTTTTTTCATACTTTTATACAAAAGCAAACTCCATTAGTGGAAAGATAATAGATTTAATTCAAAAATAGGTTTTATATTATTGGCCTCAGAATTCTCAGATGCTTGTAAAAACAGAAGTTTTATGAAAAAGTATTTGATTTCTCATCACTGGCCAAAGTATAGTTTTTTTTTTTTGAAAGCTGATCCAAAACACTTAATCACATATAATTAAAGGAACTAAAATCAGGTTGAATAATGAAAAGGGTAGTCCAAGCAATAGGGAGAGACCAAATCTGTCTACCCCGTGACCTTTAGAATCATCCCCTAATGACTTTTTCTTCATAACTGACCCTGCTAATCTGCTCAGTTTCCAGTGCTCATGATGATTAAATTTAGACCACATGATCAACTCAACCTTTGACTTTTTTTTTCTCTTTTTTTTTCTTTTTGCCCCTATTGCCCCTAGCGCCAATTACGGTTTTCACTAGGGCCGGCTTCTGCATTCCGTCATCACCAATCTTACTCTGAACGTTGAATGAATATACTAAAATCACCGAGGGCTTAAGAATAGGACGAAACAAAGGCTAAGCTTGGTTTATGAAAGAAAAGGTATTAAAGGCTCGAAATTTTCTAAGTGTGAAAATGGGTCAACCCGACTTACAATCATGGTGAATTCAATCCTATTCCCCTTTTTTGTATTTGGCTTTCATTTGCCTCTATTTTTTTTTTCTGCCCTTATTGGCTTTGCCCCTATTGGCCTTGCCCCAGTATAAGACTGTAAGTCCAGTTTAGGTTTATCAAAGAAGACGAACAGGCTCAAATTGGCTTGACTAGGGATGAAAATTTTGGGATATATAGAAAAATGGCCTCAGATCATTTCCTAGTAATATTCATTCACGGAAAATATCTCTTTACTGCATCAGAGTTAATTGGCTCAGGAAAATCTTTCCCATCCATTTCTATTAAGATGAGAGCACCACCTGATAGGACCTTCTTGACAACGTAAGGTCTTTCCCAATTTGGTTTGAATTTTCCACGAGGGTCTTCCAAAAAGGGTAAAATTTTCTTCAATACTAAATTTCCTTCTTGGAAAGTTCTGGGCTTCACCTTCTTATTGTAAGCCCTGGCCATTCTCTTCTGATACAATTGGCCATGACAAAGCGCTTTCAAACGCTTTTCTTCTATTAGATTGAGTTCATCATGTCTTGACTGTATCCATTCAGCTTCTTCTAGTTCAGCTTCCATCAGCACTCTTAGTGAAGGTATTTCCACTTCCACTAGTAAAACTGCTTCCATTCCATATACTAAAGAATATGGGGTTGCCCCTGTAGAAGTCCGAATCGAGGTTCTGTAAGCATGTAGAGCAAGTGGCAGCATTTCATGCCAATCTTTGAAACTCACTACCATCTTTTGAATGATTTTCTTTATATTCTTATTTGTTGCTTCCACTGCCCCATTCATCTTTGGTCTATACAGAGCTGACTTGTGGTGGGTGATGTGAAATTGTTCACACATCTTTCTCATGTCCTTGTTCTTAAGGTTTGAAGCATTGTCTGATACTATGGCACTTGGCAAACCGTAGCGACAAATGATATTGTGCTTTAAGAATTTCAAAACGTGGCTACTTGTAATGTTTGCATATGAAGCTGCCTCTACCCACTTGGTGAAGTAATCAATTGCTACAAGTATAAACTTGTGCCCATTTGATGCCTTTGGAGAGATCATCCCAATGACGTCTATACCCCACATGGAGAAGGGCCACGGGGATGTCATGTTGTGCAATTCACTTGGGGGTGCATTTTTATTATCAGCATACACTTGGCATAAATGACACATTTTGACAAGTATATAGCAATCGTGCTCCATAGTCGACCAATAATATCCCAATCGCAGAATCTTCTTGGCAAGAATATGCCCGTTCATATGGGGTCCACACACTCCTCTATGTACCGTTTCAACTAACCTTTCTGACTCGGTCTTTGCAACACATCTAAGTAGTATATCATGGTGTGATCTTTTGTACAACTGACCACCACTTTGTAAGAACTGTCCTGCCAACCTCTGTATTGTTCTTTTCTCTGTAGAGGTGACATTTTCTGGCAAACTCCGATCATTTAGGAAGTTCTTAATATCTTGAAACCACGGTACTTCTTCTTCTGGGGTTTCTTCTAGAACAAGGCAATAAGCTGGTTCACCTCTGACTTCAATTTCTAGCGGCCTAATATCAACACCTTCTGGCATACTGACCATTGAAGCCAATGTTACTAGAGCATCCGCAAACTGATTTTTGGCCCTTGGCATATAATTGAAGGAAATTCGAGTGAATTTGATGCTTATTTCTTCCAAATACTGGTGATAGGGGATCAATTTGTGATCCTTGGTTTTCCATTCACCAGTTGTTTGGAAGATGATAAGACTCGAATCCCCATATACGTCAAGTTCCTTTACTTCATGGTCTAAGGCAGTTTGCAACCCAATTATGCATGCTTCATACTCTGCTATATTGTTTGTGCATTGGAACCTTAGCTTCACTGCGATTGGGATATGTGCCCCATCTGGTTTGATCAAAACAGCCCCTATTCCATTTCCATTCATATTGGCGGCTCCATCAAAAAACATTTGTCAAGAGCTTTCACCTTCTTCTTCTTCAGTAAATAGGATTGCCTCATCCGGGAAGTTAGTCTTCAAAGGTTGGTATTCTGGTAAAGGGTGTGCAGCTAAGTGATCAGCAATGGCTTGACCTTTAATGGCTTTCTGCGTGATATAGGTGAGGTCAAATTCAGAGAGTAATAACTGCCACTTTGCTGTTCTTCCAGTTAAAGCTGGTTTCTCAAATAAATACTTCAAAGGATCCATTCGGGATATCAATAAGGTGGAATGACTAAGGAAAAAATGCCTCAGTCTCTGAGTTGCCCACACTAAAGCACAACAAGTCTTTTCTAAAGGGGAATACTTTGCTTCATAGTCTGTAAATTTCTTGCTTAGGTAGTAAATCGCCCTTTCCTTTCTGCCTGTATCGTCATGCTGTCCCAAGACACACCCCATTGACGTCTCCAAAACTGACAAGTATAAAATCAATGGTCTTCCTGGAGTTGGTGGTACTAGCACAAGTGGGTTCAACAAATATTCCTTTATTGTGTCAAAGGCTTTTTGGCAATCGTCATTCCAGACTGTCGGGTTATTTTTTCTTAGAAGCTTAAAAATTGGTTCACAGATAGCGGTGAGCGTGCTATGAACCGGCTTATGTACTGAATCCTTCCAAGAAAACCACAAACTTCCTTCTCCGTTCTAGGTGATGGCATTTCAATGATTGCTTTGGCTTTAGTTGGGTCAATCTCAATTCCCTTCCTGCTTACTATAAAGCCCAATAATTTTCCTGATGTAGCCCCAAAGACACATTTTGCAGGGTTAAGCCTTAGACTATATTTCCTGAGCCGGTCAAATACCTTCTTCAAGTTGATAAAATGGTATTCTTCTTCACATGATTTGGCTATCATATCATCCACATAGACCTCCATCTCCTTATGGATCATATCATGGAATAAGGCTGTCATGGCCCGTTGGTAGGTTGCCCCGGCGTTCTTAAGCCCAAATGGCATGACAGTGTAGTGAAAGGTACCCCAAGGTGTAATGAAGGCTGTCTTCTCTTGGTCTTCCTTAGCCATCTTAATCTGATTGTACCCAGAAAACCCGTCCATGAATGAAAACAGGCTATGCACAGCAGTGTTGTCCACTAAGATGTCTATGTGTGGAAGTGGAAAATCATCCTTTGGGCTTACCTTATTCAAGTCTCTGTAGTCTATACACATTCTGACCTTTCCATCTTTCTTTGGCACTGGTACTATATTTGCAAACCATTCAGGGTATGTGGAGACTGCCAAGAATCCAGCTTGGAATTGCTTAACTACTTCATCTTTGACCTTCAATGTCCATTCCGGTTTCAACCTTCTCAGTTTCTGTTTAACTGGCTTAAAATCTGGTAGAATGGGTAACCTATGCACAACCATGTCCGTGTCTGACCCTGGCATATCCCGATACGACCATGCAAATACATCTTCATAATCAGCCAAAAATCGTATCATTTCATCCCGCTGTACCTCAGATAGGCATACCCCAATCTTTACTATTTTTGGGTTATCTTCGGTCCCTAGGTTTATTGATATGGTCTCTTCAATATTGGGTTGAACCCCCTTTTCATGACGCTCCAATTGATATGTGATTTCTTTTGGAGGGTTGTCTTCTTCGTCCTTGGTCTCTTCTTCAACTCCCATTAGGTCAAAGTCGAGCTCGAGGTTGAAGTCATACTCAACCCGATCCAATTCCGTTTGCTTATATGGTTCATAAGTGGTTTGGACCTTTTTGAAAAATTTATCTTTTCTATAAAAAATTGGAAAATCTTTTTGCGTTTTTTGAAAGCCTTCTACAAAATCTTTCCCTGAAGATGAAGGCTCATTAAAACCTTCAGGAAAAGGGCATTCTACTAATGGAGTTTTTTTTGGAAGCCATGTCTGTTTGCCAAACAAACGCGGCTTCAAAAGTAAGGGGAGTTTCCTCCCAATTGTTTAGAATAAAAGAATCTGGGGCAGGGATACAAGCCTGCTCCTCAAGCTCAGGATCTGCATCTGAAATCACCAATACTGGGTGAGTTGCATCGCCTGCTTCTTTTGTAGGGCTAGTTCCAGATGGAACTTCTACTGCAGCCCAATCAATAAAAGGTATCTCCTATGCTACTTCTTCTTTGTTGCCTTCTGTCATGGCAAAAAATGCTCCAATGTCCTCAGAGAAGTCATGCTCCTGTTCTGTATGTGGCCCAGGCCTACCCAATGCTTGTGGAGGTGGAACATATGGTTGCACGGTTGAGGACTTGGGTTTCTGGAATGGGTTTAGATTATAGTATGGGGGTTTGGACTGATCCTCAGGAGGAGACAGCTGAATCATATGAGAAAGCTTAGGAAAAGTTTCCCTGATGTGAGGGAATTTCATGTTTTCCATTCCTTCTGACTTCTCCATTTCCTTGGCTTGGATCCAAATCCTGCTCTGTGGACCATCTTCTTAACCTTTATCGGTTCTATCCTTCCTTGCAGGTTAACCCCCAGACCTTTTCCAGGGTGAAAGTTATATTTTTCTAGCACATTCTTGACCATCTTCTCAGCACAGGTCAATTTTCCTTCTTTTTCCTGATATTCCCCAGGTATAAAATTAACAGTTTCAAACTGGTAAGAGTGAAAGGTCATCTTGTCAGCAGTCATTTCCATGTTTATGTAGGGTACATCAGGAGACCACATTGGAGGAACCAAATTTTCAGCTAGGACAGTAATCACCTTTTGCCCTCTAATATATTTGACTCTTTGGTAGAGGGTAGATGGTATAGCCCTAGTTGTATGAATCCACGGCCTTCCTAGGAGTAGGTTGAAGGCTGCAGGTATATCCATCACTTCAAATGTGATGTTGAAAATATACGGCCCAATTGTGACCGGCAGTTCAACCTCCCCTAGGGAGTGTGTTTTAGAGCTGTCAAATGCTCGTATGATTTTTCCATTCTGTTTGATTTTGTTTTGCTCCAGACCGAGCTTAACAAAGGTTATTAACGGGCAGACATTGAGAGCCGACCCATTATCAATTAAGACCCGGGCTATCATGCAACCCTTACTGAGTACAGCTATGTGCAATGGGTCAACATGATGGTACCCTGCTGGGCTGATCTCAGTCTCTGAAAAGGTTATGACATTGTGGGATAAAATTTGCCCAACCATCCGGCCTAGTTGGTCTGGTTCAATATTTTTAGGCACATGGGCCCCCTGGAGTATCCTTAACAAGGAGTCCCTATGTTTTTCAGAATTTAACAATAATCCCAGAATTGAGATCTGGGCAGGGACTTTGTTCAACTGCTCGACAACATTGAATTCACTCTTTTTTATGATCTTCATGAGGTCAGCAGCCTCACTGTCAACTACCCGAGGGGCATCTTCCCCTACATTGGACTTTCCTTTATTTTTCTCCTCTTCTTTCTTTTCTTTCTCTGGTTCCTTTTGTTTTTCTTCCACTGCTACACATTTTCCTGACCTCATCATGAGGTTCACTTCTTCCTTGCTTTCAGCTGCAGCTGCAGGGAATGTAGTGGTGTAGCCTTCACTGTAGTTCCATGGTACAGCCGATTCAGAGTAGGAAGGCTTGGGGACATTTATCACTAAGGGAGGAAGTTTGGACTTGGATGGTGAAGTCTGAGCAAGGGGGACATTAACAACCAATGGTGGAAGTTGTTTTGGTTGGGGGGTTGTAGAAGTGACTGATGCACTAAGAGGGTCACAGTTTATGACCAATGGTGGTTTGGAGTGAATGGGTGAAGTAAAGGTGGATGGACTGCAATTGATGACCAACGGTGGTTTTGCAATGTTCATTTGGGCCATGAGGGACGAGACTCGGTTCATAGATGAGCTAATGTTCTTTGCAGCACTATCATTCCCTTTTGAAATTACATTTATTTCTTTGTCCTCATTTCTTCTGTCAAAATACACTCTGACTGCTGTCCCTATAGGAGCAATCAATTGTGATGGGTCAAAGGTCATTTTGTCAGAGGAGATGACCCCTATGATATTAGACAGGCCTGCCCCATGATGCTGAGGCAACGGGTTTTGGCCAATATCAATTCTTGGAGGATTGGAAGCCCCTGTATTGAAAGACAGGGTATTCTGGTCTAATAAATCCTGAATGGCATGTTTCAAAGGCTAGCACTTGTCAGTAGGGTGCCCAGGTGCACCCATGTGGTAATCGCAAGTGGTGGAGGGGTCAAAATTTCTCCCCTTGGATGCATTCGGATTGGGCTCTCTTAAGGTGATATACCCTGCTTGCAATAAAGTGGGAAGCAACTGAGAAGGAGTCATTGGAATAGGGGTGAAAACCCTATTTCTCCTTGCTGCGAAATAGGCATCCTTTTCCTCCTTAGTAAAAACCCTTTTTTGGTCTGAAGGTGCTGCTAGAACATTAACCCTCATAGGGGCCTGGGTAGATGGAGATGGAGTAGGAAAATGAGCAGGTATGTTGATTTGTATGGGCTTGTTAGGGCCAGATGGTGGCTGTACCATGTTCACCTCCCCTTCTTTCTTATTCCCATTCTTCTTAATCCCGCTTCCTTTCTTCAGATTAGGGTCCTGCTGACTGACCATAGCAGAGTGGTCAATTATTTTACCTGACCTGATCCCGTCCTCAATTCGGTCAGCCACTTGAACTAAGGCAGCAAAATTAGTGGTGGTCTGACCCACCAGGTGGCTGTAGAATGGTTGACCCAATGTGCTGATGAAGGTGGAAATCATCTCCTGTTCTAGCATAGGTGGTCTGACCTGAGAGGCAGTCTCCCTCTATCTCTTGGCATACTGTCTCACAGATTCGTCCCTTCCCTTGCTCATTCTCATTACATCGTACCTGTCTGGTACGATCTCTGAATTGAACCGGTATTGAGCTAGGAAGGCATCTGCTAGGTCCTTCCATCTTCTAATCTTCCCATGGTCTAGAGTAGCGAACCACCTCAATGCGGTTCCAGTCAGGCTCCTTTGGAAGAGCTGAATCAGAACACCTTCATCCCGCCCAAACTGGCATAGGGCACCACAGTATAACTTCAGATGGCTCATAGGGCAGCCAGTGCCATCATATTTATCTAGGTATGGGCACTTGAACTTAGCCGGCAGGTTAACATTAGGGTACAGGCATAAGTCCTCAAAATTGGTGCCCCTGAAGTTGTTTACGCCTTTAACCTCCCTCAGTTCATCTTGGATCATTTCTAGTCTGTGCATGAACTTCCTCTCAACTTCTTCCCTCATCCTTTCCTTTTCCTTAGCTTTGTCCGACTCCACTGTCTCATCCCTGATCAGTATAGGTTTAGGGGTGGGTTCATAGATGGGTTCGGGAATAGGTAGGATCGGAGGTGGAATGTTGATTTGTGGTGGAGGTGCTGGGTTGGAAGTGGATGCTTGGTTCTGGGCTTGCACTTGTTGGGCCTGCACTGACAGGATGTTTTCTAACATTCGGGCTAGTCCTGCCACTTGCTCTTGAAGCAAGAGAATATCTGGGTGAGGAGCATCAGTTTTAGCCTCAATGGGATTCATGGCGCGAGCTCTTGATCTGGTTACAGGAGCTATGATTGCAAGTGTATTTGTACCTGGTGGCAAAATAAAGGAAAAAATATCAGTGCCCAATTAATCTCATTCACATGCCTAGGAATGCCTATGTGCAAGCTGGGTGAACACGAGTTTGGATATTTTCTTTATTTGCTTCTTTTTTTTATTATTTATTTTTAGAATTGTTGGAATATTCTAGGGCTTCCAACAGGTACCGCAATAAAGAGAAAATGATCTGAAATTCAAAGGCTTTCAAAGGCCCGGGGGGTTTTGAAAAAGGTTTGAAATTCGAAGGCTTTCAGAGGCCCAGGGATATTTTTGGAAAAGGTCTGAAATTCAAAGGCTTTCAGAGGCCCAGGGATATTTTTGGAAAAGGTTTGAAATTCAAAGGCTTTCAGAGGCCCAGGGATATTTTTGGAAAAGGTCTGAAATTCAAAGGCTTTCAGAGGCCCAGGATTTTTGATAAAAGTATGAAATTCAAAGGCTTTCAGAGGCCCAAGGAGTTTTTGAGAAAAAGTCTGAAATTCAAAGGCTTTCAGAGGCCCAAAAGATCTGAAATTCAAAGGCTTTCAGAGGCCCAAAAGAAAAAGGTCTGAAATTAAAAGGCTTTCAGAGGCCCAAAAGATCTGAAATTCAAAGGCTTTCAGAGGCCCAAAAGAAAAAGGTCTGAAATTCAAAGGCTTTCAGAGGCCCAGAAGATCTGAAATTCAAAGGCTTTCAGAGGCCCAAAAGAAAAAGGTCTGAAATTCAAAGGCTTTCAGAGGCCCGGGGTTTTTTGAGAAAAAGTTTGAAATTCAAAGGCTTTCAGAGGCCCAAGGAGTTTTTGAGAAAAAGCCTGAAATTCAAAGGCTTTCAGAGGCCCAAGGAGTTTTTGAGAAAAAGTCTGAAATTCAAAGGCTTTCAGCGGCCCAAAGAGTTTTTGAGAAAAAGTCTGAAATTCAAAGGCTTTCAGAGGCCCAAAGGATTTTCTCCCACATTTGTTTTTATTCATTTATTTTTTTTAAGCATTTTATTCAAACTCATTTCCCTTTATAATTATTTAAAGGTTAAAGGAATAAGATTTAGTGGGAAAAACTGATTAAAATTGAATTTTCCGCGGAAACCGTACACACAGTACGGTCCAGCCCTGCCTGTATTCAAATTACGAGCGAGCCGCGACCGTATGGAATCCACGGGCGAACCCCGCCCCCTATAACTAATACGGATGAGCCTAGCCCGTGTATCAAATACGGTTTTACGGAGCTCTTTTATGTTTTCTCAGTTTTTTCACGGTTTGATCACTTTAATTGCTCATCCAAACATACAGTTCACCCAGTGCAGGGCTTCTAAACTGTCCCAAAGTGGACTTCGACCTTTTTGCTAAAACACATGCTTAGGAGGGCACATGTACCCTCCAAATTGACACCATACTCAAGAATTTGGTACCCTTTTTGTTGCCTCTTGTATGAACATTGGATAGGATTGATTCTAAACAGAGTTAGAAACTCTTCCTATGGGCTGCACCAATTTTAGAAAATATGCATATTTTGGGACCAATTTTATCCCGAACCAATGGGCACCATGACACCCCTATGACATGAAAATAATGCAAAACAATAAGATTACCTTGTTACCTTGTTTACCTTCAATATGGCATCCGCATTATGCCCTGGTTTGTAAGCCATGCACACGGCCTTCCCACAATCATACAAACCCGTATCCCCACGTAATTGTGTACTTTAGCCAAAAACGTGTAACTCCACCTTCAAGCATAGGGGTTTTGGGTTTTGGCTTAATGGCAACTTAGCACTCAAGCCTAGTGATGACCAGAATCCCAGATCCACGTTATCATTACATCATTAGCTCAAAGTTCTAAGGTGAATGTTTTCACTTTCGCTTTCCGAAGTATCGACCTCGTTGCGCCAAGCTACACACATTCGGATTCAACTTCCTATAGGTTAAGGGTAGGCTGTGTAAAAAAATAAAATGTGCACAGTGCATTGTAAAAATAGGGTGCATTCACAACGTCCCAAACCCTTGCCAGTCTTTTCATAGCCATGCATAAACAAACCAAGGCATAATAGGAAAGCATATTTAAAATAAACAAGTAAATACAGCAATCCTATAGCACCTAAAACATGCTCATAAAAAAAAAATCATCTAATCATGCAAACATATGATCATGTTATACACCAAAAATCATCATGGAGATCGTGCTGAAAATTAAAACATGCTATCATAAAAATATAGCAAGAAATAAACATGGTTCAGCAAAACGAACCTCCCCTACGCATGTTTCTAGAAACAATCCTATAAATCCAAATTAAGCATGTTTCTACCCCCATGAATTCTTAAGCAATAATTCAGATTTAGAACATACTCAACATGCTTAAGAACACAAAATAGCAAGCAAATCCAAAAATATCAAAAACATGAACTAAAACACCAAAAGGCTCAAATCCTCAAGTCCCCAGCAGAGTCGCCAGTTGTGAGACATGGGAAAAAATCAATTTCCATTGACTTCCTCAATCATCACACGGGATTAAATAAAACAAAGAGTCGCCACCATTCAATTTAGGTGTGAATGGACACCAAAATATTAAATAAGCACAAAAGGCAATTTTTAGGGTAAAAATAACCCTCCTAAAAAAAAACCAGAGATGGGTAAAGGGATTAAGTTATGAATAGGGGAAGGTGTTAGGCACCCCTATTCATCCACACAAGGTGGTTGCCAGGTATTGTTCATGTTTTTCAAAGGAAAAAAGGCTTGCCATAAAAATCAGGAAGAATCACAAAAAGACAAAAATATATGGTTTTTTCATACGAATAGTCTGATTGATCCAGAACTTTCAAATATGATCATACCATTCCTAGGGTTTCATGATCAAAACAAAATTGAGATAAAATCCAATAAAATCAATTTAAAGTGAAAAATCCAAAAATCTGGCTTCAAGTCAAATTCTAGAAATCTAGAAAAATATGATTTTTATAAATATTTCAAAATTGAACTTGAATAGTCCAGGATATAGATATAACCCAAATTTCACATTAAATCAAGAAATAAAAACCAAAAATACCCACATTGATGAAGAATATCAAAAGGGGAGAACTTAGACCGTAGGGTCTTCTCTCAATAATGAAAAACGATTTAAAAACCACATCATGAAACCCTAGATTTTATTTTCAGGCTTCTAGATTCAGATCTACCATATTGATCATGATAAATCCAGGATCTTAGCCTAAAACCACAAAAATCACGAAAACAGTGCTGTAGGTGCAAATATGTGGAAAATCTAAATTTTATAAAAAAAGTGGGGATCTCATGCTATAAACATCATGAACTCATGTTATTCATTCAGATTCATCATAAAAAGCATTAAAACATGATCAGGATATTTAAAGCAGCCACATCTCACAAATTAGAGCACATGGGGGTCTACCCTACGGATCCACCTGTTCTCTTTTCCCCTAGCTCTCTCTTCACGTTTTACAGCTAGAGAGGCTCTTGAGGTACTCAGAGACAAATTTAGGAATACTAGTACAAAAGATGGCCTTATTCTACAGCAATAGAGATGATCCTATTACATCTAGAATTGAAGACAGAAAATAAAAGGGAAAAGGGACTTACCTGGATTGAGCAAGCAAGGCAGCAGGGGTTCCTCTTCTTCTCTTGGAGCTCCTTGGACTTCAAAATTTCGTGGCCCTTAGCTTGAGAATCTCACCTCTATTTATAGGCAAGCACAGGGGCAAGGCTGGTCCAGAAGGATATATCCTGATCCTCAGGATAGAGTGAAAAACAGAGATAATGCCCATCCATAGCCAACCAAGGTGGCTTCAGCGAATAAAAGACATAATTCGCTCCTTTAAAGGGATATTGGACTAAAGATAAAGCTCGGAAATCGAGAGAAGAATAAAACTCGCACGAGTCTTTAGTGACCGTAAATGATTTACGGTCCAATGGTGCCCGTATTACCAATACAGGCGCGCCTGACCGTAGAGACATTTCGGGCGCGACCGGCCCATGAATAAATTACGGGCAAAGCATGCTTTGTCAGTTTTTATGCATTTTGACCTGTTTTAAGCTCTAATTACATGTTTTTACTATTTTCTCATTCTGTAGTGCAATTTGGGGTGTCTACACTTCCTCTTCGTTTTCTGGTGTTGCAGAGAAAGGCTTTGGTAACTATCCTCTCCCCTTCTTCTCTTCTCTCTTCTCTAGTCTCTTTCTCCAGATATTGTTTTCTTCTTCTTCTTCTATATTGTTGCTTTTCATCCATCATCGTTTTTTTGGGAAACGAAGGAAAACACAAGCAGAATAAAGTGGTCTTTCCCCTTCCTCACTCTCTCTCTTTCATTTTCAGGCATTACAAATTCGTTTGGTTTCCAGCAACCCCTATCTCTCTCCTGGGAGTTACTGATTGTTGCTGTTGGGCACCGCTGCTGTTGGGTGTTACTGATTGTTGCCGTTGCGAAGAAGGTGAAGCACCTCTCTCTCTCTCTCTCTCTCTCTCTCTCTCTCTCCCCTCTCCCTCTCCTCCCCTACACTCTCTCTTCTCTCTCCGAGAATCCAGAACCAAACGCGCAATAGGCACACCGGAAATGGGTTTGTGATGAGAAAGAGATTTGGATTGAAGAGCACAGAGGAGAAGGTGATAGCTGGTCTCTGTTTTGGCTTAGGGCTTTTTGGGTCTCTTTGTTTTTTGTAGACGAGATTACTGGTGGGTTCTTCAGTTCGAGTAGGAGTAGGATTCATTTTGCTAAAAGCCGTGTCTATCTACCAATAATTTTGAAGACAAAGGAACAAAAAAGGCAATCTTCTTTGTTTATTTGTTTTGAAGAGTGGACTTGTTTTGAAGACAAAGCCTGTCTTTCTTTCTATGTTTTTTTTCGTAAATCTAAAAGCAACAGAAAAATCAGTCTGACAGAGAGTGTCATATTGGCCATCAACTACCTGGGCAGAGACTTCATACTGCCACGGCCAAAACACATCAATAACATATTTTAACCTTGATTTAGTGGAAAAGCTAGCATTTAAGCCAAGTCCTTGTCTTGATCCCACAGTCAGGCCAGGTATTGAGACTAAATTAATCCTACACTCTACGCTATCACAAGTTCACAACCATAAATATTTGTTTATGAAAATTTAATTTCAATATATGAATGAAAATGGTAACATCCAATGTTCAATTCCAGAAAAGTCCGGCTATATGATACTGAAACAAAAACAGTCTAATTCTATTCATGTATGGTAGGAAAGTAATTCTGCCTGCCAATCATAATCATTAAGAAGCCAAGCCACAATCAAAAATCTAAAGAAACTAGCTTTTCCTTAGAAAAGTTACCTTGAGAGCCTCAATTCTTATCACTGGGTTGGTTGTTTGTTCAGCTAATTGAAATAAGTTACAAATAACATATGATTTTCCTTGAGCCTCAACAAGACCTGCAAAATTAGTGACATAAACTTCTTTCTTTCTCTATTTTTTTTTGTAAATCTAAAAGTATCTGCCTTCTTTTCTGTTCTTCTTCTTCTCTCTTTCTCTCATGTTATCTTTTAAATTGATGTTGTACAGTTTATTTTTCAGCAACCTCTCACGTGATCATTGTCTTCGTTGCAAACAGAGTGATACCTAGCTAGTACCTTCAAACATTGCCGGTGTGTACTATATCCTTTTCCTATATTACTCTTTGTCTATTTTGTTTTAACTTTTCTTATCTATATATTTTTTGCTGCTATTATGTGCTCTATCTTTCTTTTTTATTTGTTTTACACTAACAATCCATATATGTGCTTTGGTGTGTACTGTCAAAATGCATGATTAATATGTTGTTTGATATGCAATTTTTTGCTTGACAGATGGATAATAGATTGATTGGTATTCATGCTGACAATGACACAAAAGAGAGGAAGAAAAAATTATTTTACATGCACTTGCTTGTATTGCTACGGCAATTACAATTTGGAATTATGAAAAATATATTGTGAAAGGACCAATTGGAAATAATGAGATTTTAAGGGAACTATATTTAACACATTTGTATGGTGCAAGTGATATAATGTGTTATAATAATTTACGACTTACAAAAGGGGCATTTTATAAGCTTTGTGGAATCTTACGTGGAAGGGGAGGATTATATGACACAAGGCATATCACTGTAGAAGAATCAGTTGCAATGTTCTTACATGTCCTTGCCCATGATGTCAAGTTTTGCGTAATTAAGGGTACTTTTATCTATTCAAGAGAGACATTTAGCAGACAATTTCATTTTGTTTTAAGGGCAGTGCTCAAACTAACAAAGGATTTCATAAAAGCAATAGATAATGTTGGAAATGATTCTGAAGATGACAAATGGAAATGGTTTAAGGTAAAAAAAAAAAAATTTGTACACAGTACGTAGTTACATTAGTTGTTTACAAATTAGGAAAACTAATTTCTTACTATTTTCCTCAGAATTACCTTGGAGCTTTAGATGGAACATATATCCAAGTAACCGTTCCACTTCAAGATCAAGGTCAATATCGAAACAGAAAGCAAGATATTGCTACAAATGTCTTAGGAGTATGTGACCCCAACATGAAATTTATTTATGTATTACTTGGTTGGGAAGGATTAGCTTCAGACTCTAGGATGCTAAGAAATGGCCTTACAAGATCTTGTCCATTATCTGTTCCCATTGGTACTTTTTTCAAACCTTAATTATTTGACTTCATGATTTTTTATGATTTATTTTAGTTGCTAATTTGTCCTTCAATTATAGGAAAATATTATCTAGTTGATGCAGGATACACAAATGGTCCTGGTTTTCTAGCTCCATATTGCCAAACTCGTTATCATCTTAATGAATGGGTTGTAAGTGGAAATAATCCAAATAACTACAAGGAGTTGTTTAATCTTCGCCATTCTTCAGCAAGGAGTGTGATTGAAAGAACATTTGGTTTGCTAAAGAAGCGATGGGCCATTTTGAGAACTCCATCATTCTTTGATGTGAAAACTAAGGTAGTGATTGTGATAAACTTTTCATAACAAAAATTGTAATAGAAATTGATTGTTTGAGTAACATATTTTTATGCATAAATTTAGGTATGGATAATCAATGCTTGTTGTATTATGCACAATTTCATAAGAGACAAGCATCGAGAGACAGATGATAGCCTTTTAAGGGAAATTGATGAAGAGTTAGCATCAGAGCCACAGGTACCAGAAGAGTCAGATGAGGTATTTGTAACGCCCCGAACCCGGGTCAATGCAAAACCAATATCCGACCTGAACCCGGTTCGCTACTTTAACAACCCGAATTCAGTTCATCAACCAAATCCGAGATGTTACTGGCCCATATCAAATAAACATCAAGAATATACCAAACTAAAGAAATAAATGATCCATTCATTAATTAACTATCAGAGTGCGGAACAAGTGTGTGTGGAAGTATAGTCTAATATCCTCAAGAAATTGAGATATAATTAACCATCAAAATCAATATTAAAGTCTGGTAAAATAAAAGGGTCACTACTCTCTCATCTCTCTAATACATCAAACCAACATATGAATAATAATCTGATCAGAATAACTAAATCCATATCAATCCACAACCTCAGAGAAAATCCGGATAATAGTACTCCTCCGGCGAATAATCAGCTAGCTCTCCCTGGAAATCACTACTATGATCCCCCTCTTGCGTATTAGCTGAAAAATGAAATAAAGGTAAGGTGAAATACGAATATCCCAGTAGGTAACACATGTATGTTTAAACAGTTCATATACATAAAAATAACAGTTCATGCACGATTAAGCAATCTCGACTAAGTAGGCTCGTATAACCATTTGTACTGATCGTGGAATACAAAACAGTATATAAAATAGTTCTAAATATAAATTTCAGCAACTTCTATGATAGGAATCCAATATCATAAATCAATAGCATAATCCATACATTACTAGGATGCACTGAACGGTCACATCCAACCAATATACCAATTCCATGCCTCCAGCTTGTATGCAACAGTAACAACATGTGTTTGTGATTTTTGTGTCATTGTAGGACTCACAAAGATAGATAAACCTTTTGAGATGACTCTCGACCAAACGCTATGCCACCGTGCGGCTTAGAAGCAGTGCTACTAATGATACTCAAGCCCCATGCAGCGCAGCTTAAACAAGAGCCGTAGTCACTGACTTATTGCACACGTACTCATCAGAGTTGGCATGTACCACTAGCATGCAGTACCAGAATCAATACATGGAGATGGTCGCTTATCCACATGTACAGGGAATCACTAGCGGCTCACCGGGGTGTCCCTCCAGACATAGGACCTTCCCAAACAAACCAACTTGCAAAGGAAGCGCACTCGTACAAGGGAGAAACTCAACCCAAATGAAATATCCCTTAGCTATCTAGCCACAACTATGGATCCATAACCAGCTATGCTCATTAGACTCCAAAAATCCCTAAAGTCTAATAATTCTATAAAGGTTGGTGCCTAGCGGCATATAAAGGGTAACTCTGACATTTCCTTCAATATTCGGGTTAACTGAGTTGAACTTATGATCTGAATTCTCATTATGTAATTATCTGGTTTATAGTGTAATTTAGAGATGTTCTGGTAACTAGTATGTCAAATGATAGGTCAAATTTTCCAAAGACTAAATTTCACAGTTTCATACAAAATTTGGCAACTAGTGTCCTAAATATTTCCCTAATTTATTTTTCTGTAAAACAGGAAATTTGATAAATTATTTTGGTCTTAAAACATCTTAATTAATGATTAAAGTTGACTAAAAATAGTTTGGAATTGAATCAGGGTTTGAAAATACGAAATTCTGCATTTTCTGCACAGAGTGCCCAGGATCGCCTAGGATCGCTTCGGCGGTCTAAGGTAGGCGGTAGTTAAATTTCGGTCGCCAAAGATAAGTTGTTAAGTGGTCTCGGGCAGTCTTGAATTTTGCACTAGTGCCTAAGAGCACTGAGGATCGCCAAGTACAGTAAAGTCAAGGGTCGCTCAAAAACGATAAGAAAGTGTTCATAAATGCGATTTTTCTTATTTTAAGCATTCCAACAATACATATAACGATTATATCATGCTTTATACATATATCTACATCACAAAAACATGTTTTGGAGATTAAACACACGTAAATAGAAACACGGATGATAAAACGGTGCCACCTACCTCTATGCGACTGTCCTCCTCTTCCTTCTCTAACTTGCAGATGCAAAGCACTCTCCAGACGATGAGATACCAAGACAAAGTCCTCCCTTCTTCCTCCTTCTTCTCCGGTCGTTCTCTGTCTCTCTTGTGCGCGTGGTCGCACGGGTAAAAATGGGAAATTGGAGTCACCACTGCCTGATGGGGTGCAAGCAGACACCTAGGTGCCTAGATTTTCTATTAGGCTGGTCTACAGCTTAGAGATTTTAAGTAAGTTCTCGGTTGCGGTCTGGGGAAGTCCGTAGACACCCCAGTCGACCTCGTCGGATGACGGGTCCCATAGTTATCCTGGTTTTGAGTCAACTTTTGGTCTCTCACTCATCCGATTCCTGTTTTGGCATTCACATTTGACTAAGTCTTGCGGGACCACCGAAGTGGTATGGGTCCCTTTACTTGATTTTATCTTTTTTAATTTAGAGTGATCTGAGTCTGATTAGGCAAGCCCCGTTGGAAGGCCTGTGGATTCCTTGGTGGGTTTGGTTAAGCCCACATATCCCCTGGTGGGCCTCAGTCTAAACCTGAGAGGCCCTTTGGGCTTGGTTCAAGTAAATTGATTTTATTTGATGGTTCAAGTTTGATTATTAAGTTTGATTTCCATGAAAAAATGTGAGTCTAGATTGCTTTGTGGGCCCCTGAGTGGGCCACACAGTTGGTTGCCAAGTGATTTTAGATTATCTTGATTAACTGTACCAAAATGGGCCAGGCTTTGGGCTTGGGGCCCTTTACCTGGGCTTGAGCTTGAAAGCCCAATACTTCTTGCGTTAGGGTTTGGAAACCCTAAGTTGGTTTGGTTTAATGGGCTTTAGCGGGCCCGATCGGTCCTACCCGTAGTCTCGGCCAAACCACAACTTAACTAAAAATGCATACCCTAAGATTGGGCTTTGGTGGGCCTCCAATGGGTTTGGCCCACTCGATTCTTTTAATTATTTTATTTAAGCACGATTGAATGGTTCGAACTGGGTGGGCCCCGTTGGAAGGCCCACTGGAAATCAAATTGAACCAAGTCGGTCCATGGCCCATCTTGGGTCTCCGGTTAACCCGGAAACCCTTCTGGCTCATCCGGTTTGATCAAATAAAGCAAAAAAATAGCATAAGATCATAAAATGGCAAAATTGGCAATCTGGCAGTGTAGCCGACCTGAGATGCCGGTTACACATAAAGACCAGTGTATCCGGCATCCTTGGCTGGCTACGAACAAGGCCTTGTTGATCCGACCTGAGTTGTCGGATCAACCTAAAATCATGGTTTTTCGGATTTTTGCATTGGGCTTGGGTTCCTGGGTCTTCTAGGGTGTTCCAGCATTTGTGTGGGCCCCTGTGTGGGCCCACAGTGGTGTAAACAGAATCAAACAAGCCTCCTTTTGAGGGAAAACCACGGGAATAGGATTTTTCTAGAAGTAGGGTGGGGGCTTGAGTGCCCCTACCTTGGCTCCTCACCCTTCACAAAACAGCAAACCAGCAAGGCCGATAATAATAATAGTAAAAAAAACCTAACAATTAAACCTAGGATGCATACACCTAAGCTATGAGGATCACATAGGTGTTTCTACGGATCATATGCATGAGTAGTGAGATGCATGAGTGAGCATGCTTAATGTGGATGTAGGTGTCAAAAGGGGGAGTACGCATGTTATCTACAAGTAACTAGAGGGTGCCAACATGAAGACATTAGCGAGCATTCATCACCAATAAACATGCATGCATGGTTTAAACTAATCATGCCAACAATATCTAACATTACCTTCATACTCAAACAACCCACAAAAGCAGTTAATAAGACACTTTAACGAAAGGAAAGGGGGGGGGGGGGGTGTTAAGATGGGATACATTTAGACAAGCAACAAGAGGGGGGAACAAGCTTCCCCCCATTCAAATGAATAGTAAATGATGGCCAAAGCAGTGACATAGTAGCCATTAGAACCACCTTGAAGGGGACTCTCTCCCTCTCTTTGAAGCTGTGTACACTCCCCTTACCATGGGAGTTCCTTTCATTCAAAGTGAAGAGGAAGGGTATGGGAGAGAGATGAAAACATGCTAGGGAGGAGGAGGACTACATGCCTAAGATGGAAAACATCACAACTTACTTGAAATATGCCAAATCTGACTTATATTGAATGAAAAGCCATGGGGAACATTACCTTGCAACTTACAAGCCCTGGTATGATGTGGTTGAGGCTCCTTGAAGCAAAAAGAATAGCTAGAGCACCTTCCTTCAGCAGTAGCAGCAATGACCTTCCCTCCCTTCAAGGTTCAAGCGAAGAAGAAGGAGATGGAGAAGAGTAGGGAGGTGTTGAGGTGGTGTCTTGGATGATATGGGGGCAAGGAGAGGTGGGAAAGAGGGGATTCGGAGTAGTGGGGGTGGAGAAGAAAGGGGGAAAACAACCAAAAGAAGCCAACCCCCGAAATGGGGCGCTGTTGCCTTTTTATAGCAAACCTTTTGTATCAGGCATTTAATGTTGGATACACTACACTTCCTTTGTATCCGGCATTTAATGTCGGATACACTAAGCTTCCTTTGTATCCGACATAAAATGTCGGATACAAGACATAATAATTTCGAAAATTAAATGCCGCCGCGAATTTGTCGGGGAATTAGCGCAAATCTCGCTAGCGGATCTCTTTGTATTCAATGAATAGTGTCAGATATACATAAAAGTATGTGTATCCGACATATTTGGTCGGATACAAATCGAAGAAATTACAGATTTGCCCCTCGACTTGACCGATTTGACCGTTTCGACCGATTTGACACTTTTGGATATCTACGGATTGCCCCCTGCGAATTTTGGTTTAGTCCCTGAGATATTTGGTAAGTTTTGGATATTTGAGATTTAATCACTGAGATATTTTGCTGCGTTTGCCACCACGTGTGCAGTTTCCAGTTTTGCTGCTCGGAAACTTCGACACTCATATTTTCTTCATCCGGACTCCGATTTGAGCAAACTCAATTGCGTTAGAACCGTATCGGAGCCCTCTATCCAATGACATAGGGCTAAGCACCTGACCCGGGGTTCGGCAAAAAGTCAACTTTCAGCTCCCCATCAAGTTTGACTGGCCTGCAGAACCTTTATTCAGACTCCGATTCCAGCAAACTTAGTTGTGTTGGAACCGTGTCAGGATTCGCTATCCATTGAGATAAAGCAAGGTAGCCGATTATCACTTGATCAAAAGACAACTTTCGTCCCCTCAGGGTATGACTTTTTTGCCAGGGTTTTCATTTTCAGCACTTCCAGGGGTGCAAAAATAAGGTGCTTACATCTCTCTTTCTCTTTTGCGGCTACGACTGATGAATACCGAATACAAGCAAGTATTTCCACCGTATGTCATTAGGTTATTCTAACTTATTTATATATACTCTATTCCATGCATCTCACATGCATAAGACTCCACACACGCGCCCAATCATATCTCCTCAAAATTAAAGTGTTAATCATACCTTGATATCTCTCGATTAGACGGTCGGATCTGCGTCCAACACTTGATCTCCATTGATATCACGCTCACCTACGTCAATAAATTACTTCCATCAATTATAACTCACAAAGATATTATTTATTAATTTATTATATTATTTAAGGAAAATTCGGGGTCTTACAGTATTGATAACAATTGTTCAAGTTACAAATGAGTGGACAAAGTTTCAAGATAATTTAGTTCAGAGCATGTATGCTGACTATCAAGCTAGGCGAAGGAACATAATTAAAGTTATAGATTAATTTAGCATTATTTAGTATTTTAACTATCTTTCTTTTAATTCTTGAACACATGAGAAATTCCTTTTGTTAATTAAATTGAATTGTACTATTGGTTTATATCTCATCATACTTTGTGTTTTAATTTATTTTTAAAAAACATCATTTCCTGTGTATGTTATCAAAAATTTGTATGGCTCAATATTTATTATGATTTATGAAATTACAATTGCATATTGTTTCAAGTAACTATTGTATTAATATTTGTGTAGATTATTACAAATGGAAAGTGGTAGATCTCAATCCCAAGCTCAAAATGTAAGAGAGAAAGGAAAATCATATTTTAAATGGACAATAGAAATGGATCGTGTTCTAACCACTATTCTCCTTGATCAACATTACCTTGGAAATAAAACACCAAATGGATGGAAGCCTCCAGCCTTTACTGCAGCTATAAATGCCATAAAATATCAATGTGGTGTATTAATTTCTAAAGATAACATTAAATCTCGTCTCAAAACTTAGGACAAACACTACCGGATTGTTAGTGAGATTATCAAGCAAAGTGGATTTGGATGGGATAACACCAAGAATATGGTTCATGTTGATGATGAAAGCGTGTGGAATGCTTTTTGTCAGTTATATTATAATTTAGTTTAATGTTTAAATCTTTGCAAAAGTATATTACCTTGTACTAATTTTATTTATTTTATTTTATTGTTAACAGTCTCATGTAGAAGTAAAGTGTTACCGGACAAAAGTGATTGACAACTGGGATGACTTGAGCATCATTTGTGGGCACGATCATGCTAATGGAGAAGGTGTAGAACATGGTGAAGAGGTAGAACAAGCTTTTATGGCCAATGATGGGGTTGACGTTAATAATAATGTTAGTCTTGACGATATAGATATTAGTGATTTACCTTCTCCTACATTTGGTTCTTCATCTCGTTGACAGGCGCCATCATCTGCATTACTTTTGCAATCCTTAAGGAAAAGAAACTGTAAAAGTGACACATTGGCAGTTGCAGTTTCCCACATGGCCCAATCAATTGATAGAGCCTTAAATAATGAGCCTACTAAAGTGAGTGCACAAGTAGTATTTGAAGAGGTCACAACTTATCAAGGCGGGTGATTTGATGACAAGTGATCCACGGAAGTTTGAGTACTTCTCATGCCTTTCAATCGAATTTAGGAAGGAGTGGATAAAGATGCATACTTAAATAGTTTTTTATTTTATAATATAGATATAGATTAGTATTTAGTAATTAAATTGTTTTTTTTGGATGATTTATGAATATTAATAATGCGGACAAATACATTGTTCTTTTAATTTTAGTGATAAAGTTTATATTATTATCAGTTTTTAAAATATAGAATGAATATGTCATGATAATCAATCACTTGTGTTGTTATTATTAACATGGAAATGATACAAATCAATTCTTCATAAGTTCATCCAATAAGTTGAATTGGATTTTAAATTAATTCTTCGTGGAATTGTAATTCTAAATTCCAATTCTCTTGCTATCCAATCACAATAATTTCAATTCTACCCAATTCTAATTCTTGATGAATTAGAATTGGAATTATAATTCTTAATTCCAATTCCAATTCATTGAACCAATCGGGGCCTAATAGAGTTTCTGTGATTGTCTTTATACAGAGCATTAATAAAGGATGCAAACGACATTTTTGCCCTTTATGTTGTCCAAACAAAGTACTTTTGTTGAGAATTCAGTTTTTTCCCTAAATAACTGTGTCTGATACGTATATCATGCCGGAAATTCATCAACAGAAGGAAAAAAAGAAAAAATCTGTATAATCAAATGCCTACACATCTAAAAGTCCTATTAATTTGACAGTTAGTGTTGTTTCAAAGAATGAGAATCTAACCGTTGGTTTTATGCCAACTTTACATGGAATTGACACCACGGCATAACCAACCCCATAGTCATGTGCACGTTTATCAATTTTTTTGAAAAAAAAGGAAAAGAGGAGAGAGAACAGCATGTGGAAAGAAGGTTGGCACATGGAGAAGATACTTTTCTTATGGGGTCAGAAATTAAAAAAGGTATATTTAGTCATCAAACAATATAGAATCACATGACAAAATGTATAAAAATACACTCAAACTTCACACCCAATTCCATGACACATGGGATCATGGGATTTGTATTCCCATATAAGATCAGAAACAGAGTAGATAATAACCACTCCACCCATGGTAAGAAGAAGAAAAAAGAAAGAGAATGAAAGAGATGGTCCTACACTCCCCATTAGCATCCCTCACAGCCTGTTAAAGGAGCAAATAATAGAGGTGTGGTGGTCACATGAATGAAAGTTTCTGACATTCAACACATGCCATGCCTGCCCAATGCACATGCTGTCTGGCTCTTCCTTCACAACCCTTTCTTCCACCTAATTATCTCTCTGATCTATCCTTGTCAAACCTTCCATTTGCATTACACTAAATCCCACAGTCCCATCTCACAAGTCACAAACCACAAACCTTTTTCTTTTTTCTTTTTTTTTCCCTTTCCTTTTTTCTTTCTTGATACTGTACACACTACACAACCACTCAAACTAACAAATATAGTTAGGAAATCGGCTTAAAAAAATATGGATTTCAGCATATCTTATGCTATGAGCTCCTTTGGGGTCATTAGCTTAATTACTGGTCTTAGTTTTTCATTGTCAATCTGATCCTATAGAGCCACAGCTACTGGAGGACGATGAGAGGACAATGCGGCGCAGTGAAGGTGTCTGTGGCAGCTGATCAAATGATCGTTGGTAAGACCTGCGGCCTGCATAAACGAGTGCATCACGGTGGGGCCAACCAACCTGAATCCCCTCCTCACCATGTCCTTGCTTATCATCTCTGATTTTGATGTCTTCACTGGGATCTTGTAGCCTGATTTGTATTGTGTGGAGATGGGCTTGTGATTAACAAAACCCCACAAGTATTTGTCAAATGATCCGAATTGCTTCTTAATCTGTATCATTATTTATAAATAGAATCAGAACATATTATGAGTTAACAACAATAAAACTTAAAGCTGGTTCAGGAAAATGAGATGAGACTACGTGGGAGATAGTTGGCTACGTACGCTATGCATGAGACCCACATGGGGTTATTATCAATTTATTATATATTCACCATATATACATATTTGGATCGATGTGGAAGATTGTGAAGCTATGTATGAGATGAGACCCAAATGGGGTTCTTAATTTGGTTATTTCCCTACAGATCATGAGCCTAATTAGGACCAATTACTAATATCTTAGTAGATTAATTGGACTGGATGCTGATACCCAAAACCAACTGTCCAGCAAAAGAAAATGAGAGAATGAGGTATAGGACTTTTGATAATCATTCAATTTAATGTTTTCTTTTTTGTAACTAAAAAGTTCTTTATTAGTCCAAATCTGGGTTTAGTTTCATCAATATCTGGAGACAGCTAGAAAGAAAAAGGCTGTAAAGGATAACAGTGGTGGTAAGTGGGTACCTCAAGAATTCTGTTAGAGTTGTCGACTATTCCTCGAACTCGGCTTAGTTCTATGCCATAATCTGCGCTGATGGCTGTTATTTGTTTTTCTGTGAATTTGGAAACAGTTGCTGCATCAAATCCCGCAAAGGCAACCCTGAGAAATTAAGGAGATTTTTCATATAATAACATCAGAACAGCAAATTAATTGAGATGTTTATTTCTGCATTTTGGCTTTAGAAATTAAGCAACACCCACCTGTAATCTTGCCGCTGCTTTAAGATTGAAGTCCAGTCCGATCCAACTTGAGCACCATTTAGAGCGAGCAATTCAAACAATAAGCTGCAAAAATTCGAACTAATCAGAGAGAGAGAGAGGGAAGGAGGTATGGATTGATGAGGGAGAATTAAAGAGAGCTTGATTACTTGTCATCATGGACAGGAACTCCCCATTCCTCATCATGGTATGCAACATAGAGGGGATCTGTACATACAAAACCATGGCAAAATCATTCAGCAATTCTATAGAAAGAAAAGGGTCAATGAAAAGCGAACTCAAACTAACATTCATGGAAATATTGCATTTGTGAATAATAACATACCTGAATTTGGTGTGATGAAACTACATCTTTTCTCCTCATTACCAGTTGCAGTCATGGTCGAAGACTCGAGCGGAACCACCTGCCTTTCGAAATTTGCAGACTTTGATCTTCCATAATGGGCAATTCGCATCTTTCGTTGTGCTTGTAGAAGAGTCATTTTTTCCCTTCTTGCTGCTGCTATGCTTCCAGGAGCCTCGATGATTAAAGAAGAAGAGTATATCAAAGAGGAATCGTCAATGGATTTGGCAATTGCATCTCCACAGCTAGATTTCTTCTTCTTCTTCTTCTCTAAAGTCGGTGATTTCACGGTGCAACGTGGAGTTAATAAGGCCTTCTCTGCACTCGAATTCAACCCATTAGGATCAATATTTCCTCGCTTAAGTGCTGGGGGCCTGGGTGATCTCAAGTTTGGAGAAATAGGAGGAGATGTAATACTATTCTTTATTTTAGCACTGGCCACAGGACTAGTAGTAGTAGAAGAGCTAATGGGTAGAGGTGGTGGTGGTGGCAGAGACTTCTTCTGGGAGACTTTCTTGAGCGAGTTGCGCCGTTCTAAGCTGGGGACTCGATTGCAGGTGGGCTGGAGGACTGGACGGCCATCGATTTGAGCCACCGGAGGGGGAATGTTAACACCCTGATGGCATGTCTTGGCCTTGGGGTTACACATTTTTACGTGTGGGAATGAATGTTGTTGGGGTGGTACAAACTGGAGCAATGAAGAAGAATTAAGGAATGCAAGGGTTGTGGGGTTTATAAAAGGGAAGGGTTGGGACAGGTGGGGGGAGTTGTAACATGGGGAGGTTGGGGTCTGCCATACACCCTTTTGTGAGGAGCATCACCTTTTGCTAACGAGAGCACGAGGGTGACGATGACCCGCATCTTACTCGGTCTTGTTTTAATTTGGTGGATTTTTTTTAAGAAGCAGAAATGGCGGGGTTGATGGTGATGCTAAAATGCGCCTGGTATACCAATGTGGTGCTAGTGAAATGGATAATCCCAATGTGGAGTGGTGGACAAGGAAGGTAATTAAGAAGTAGAAAAAAGACCAATCATTGCTCAGCCTTTTATAGCTGGCGGGAATCTCTCTCCTTGTTGGTTGTTTTGTGTGAGGAGATGAAAACATAATGAGAACTAAACTCACTTTTGAGTTTGAAAGATAATGCGACATTTTTACAGGCTTACTGAAACCTGCTTTTGAGTTTGGGCTTAGCTGTTGATGAGCTTCTTAAAAGTTCATAAGCACACTTCATGGGGTTCTTATGAACTACTTTATTGGAATCTCTCTCTCCTTCTCTCTGTGTGACAAAAAAACACAAACACGTTTGGGTTGGTAATTGCAATCTGTAAAGGAACAAAGAAATAATTATGGTGGGGACTAACTAACATCACCACATTGTGTGTTGTATCCATTTGGATGGTCATTAACAGATTGGCTATTAATTCAAACCGTTTACAGTTAGCCAAACCCCTAGGTTTGGTTAGGGTTGTTATAGTTCCAAATCTTTGTGATTGTGTGAAGGTCTTTGGGTTGATAATTAGGGCATTAATTTTTGTGAGCAAAAAAGTGTGAATTTTAATATGAAAAATTGCCAGTGGCATCAACAGAAATTCAAGTAGTGAAAAAGGAAAAACTGGAAATCTATTTATTTAGAATGAGATAGACTGCTGGATGAGCATTTGGATATAGCTATTCTAGGAATACTTGGAACCTTGAGCTGCAATCCACTTGTAGCAGAGTTAAAGATTACTGGGATAACAAGCAAGTCTTCCATTTAATTTACTTTACCTGACAACTTTTTCTGATTCCAATGGAAGAAACTTATCATCTGACACATTCTCTACACAGCCAAAAATGGCCACTAGCCATTTGATTTGGATACCATCATACTCTTCAACCATTGAAAGATGGGATGGTTAGGATCACCTGCAGAGCTGTTTATAAGGGAAAAAAGAAAAAAAAAACCAAAAAACAAATAATTATGTTGTGGGGATGATAACCATGGCTACCTAGATCAGACTATGAATATAAGTTTATAGAGAACCAATTCCCAGATTTGAAACAATATCCTCAAACTAAAGCAATTTTTGTTTTTACTTTTTGTGGGTTATTATTAGAAAAGGCATAAACTTTGAAATGGCCTTAAGCCTGTGATCACCGAGCTAGCTCGGTAATCGCAAAACCTATGCAATGACAGTTAACCAATCTCATATTGTTAGATAAGAATGTAGCTCAAGGCTCTAATGAGGATATGGGTTTCTCAACACCAAGAGCACATCTCTGATACCGTAATAATTGTTACGGGGTGCTGGACTAATGTCCAGCATTGTGTTATGATATAAGGAAATAAAGTTGTGCTCAAATCAGTTTAGTGGTAAGCGCTTAATCCTAACAATAATAATAACAGTGATAAAAAAAAAACCCCCACTTATTATATATATATTTTTATTGGAAAGAAAAGGACATAAAAAAGAAATGGACAACATCATTAGAGAAGTCTAGGCACTAGGCCAAGTAACCCAAATGAGCATTTGTTTTTTTTTAAATTTCAATAGTCAGGCATGTTTCAAGTTTATGGAACCTCATGATCGACCTCCAATCACATACCACTTCCATTGAGATTCTGAGATTATTAATACAGTTATTATTATTATTACCATCATTATCAACGGAGAAGTATGTCTTGAAACATGAGAAGTATGTCTCTCGTCGGAAGGTTGAAATCTTTTGTTATGTTTACCTGAATTGGTCCATGTTGTGGCCGTGAGATGCTACCATTTGTAACATAACACGGTCAGTGTTTTTTCATATGGGCCCCACTTAAAATTTTAACAATAATGAAAAATACTGACCGTGAGATGCTCGACATGATGGCATCTCATGGCCTCAGCAGGGACTAATTTTGGTGAATATGGCAGAAGATTTCATCCCTTCCAGGGATGTTAACAATCTAAGATTTGTATAATAAGAATAATAATCATAATAAACAATAATCACCACATGAGCAAGCTTATTAAAAATGTTAGTTTTTTTAACCGCCACAACTTATGGTTAATGGGTTTGTTTTATTCAACGCCATTGATTTTGGAGTTTCTTCTCAGAATGAGGTGCGGAACAATAAGGAATAAACGTGAGAACACTTTCTGACAGTTTCTGCTTCCTGGCATCTTCTTCGGAATTATAGAAACACGTAATGCATTATTATTGTACCACCCAAAACAGAGCATGAAACTTTGTCTTTATGAAACTGCACCTCAGGTGAACAAAATGGTGCTCCCAAAAGTTTCCTTTGTTTTTTTAAAAAAAAAAAATCCTTCTTTCTTTCTCCTTTTGCAAGCAGGGATGCTTGAATTCGGATCCAAACAAGGTAAGTTTCTGCCCCTTGAAGCGATCTCAAATTTTCAAAGCAAATTGCAATGTGATTTTCCAATAGCTTCAATCCGAAGTTCTATCACATTATCCTCCGGAATCGTAGTTGTTGAAGATTTTGTGAGAGACAAAGGAGTCCCCAAGCAACTCTTTGATTGCAAGAAGAGGATAAGGTTCGTTTGTATGCCCGTTCGATGGAAGATTTCTACTGGATGGAATGAAAAAGACTTATCCAATTATTTGTATGATGAGAGTATAGTGGCTGTCCCATTAATGATGTGTTCCCCTCAGCAGTTTCACAGTACATGATATGAGGACCTTACGAATCATGATTGTCTGGTCCAACACATGAATAAATGTACGGGCTCAGGTTGTCTACTTAGCCAGCCAAACACCCTTATTTGTCAATTGGTGTAAGTCCTCTTGTACCATGTAGAAGAATACTATGCTTGTAAAAGAAACAAAAAAAAAAAAAAAAAGATTTACAGGTTTGTTTTTTTCTTTCCATATTTTCTAAGAGCTCTAAAAGGGCAAAGGAAATAGTAAAAGGAATGTGAATAAAGCTAGTTAGAAAATATTTAAATACCAGTAAGCTTACTGAAGATGCATCATGCTCTTGCTGAGAGCTCGATAATATCCCGTGGTCCTCACGCTAATGGGGCAATAGATCCAGATACATGAGGCCTATGTTCACCTCAGAGAGTGGAAGTGAACGAACAATAGCGTCCTTCGAACCATCAATTCCATGTGCTATGCCAAGTTGGGTCATCAGATAAGCAAAAGGATGAGCTCGCTTATTGGATTTAGAAGTACTTTTACTAGCAGATTGGATGAATTGATAAATGCGTTTGCAGATCAATGTAGGAAAACACATCCTAATGCCCTTAACAATGCGACACAGAAGGATAATCATAGTAGGAGTCACTCATATTTATTCCTATTCCTAGGGTATACATTAAAGGTGAAAATGTGGTGGAGAATCCTAAACTCTGGAAAGAGACTACCAGCAGGAAGGGCGGCCCTTTTCCACTCAGCATCATTGCCATAAAGGCAACGCATTGCATCCACAAGGTCCAACTGGGGGGGTCAAATATGCACACTTCGGAACGCGGGATGTGCATCAACACGCGGGATGTGCATCAGCTCACTGATGCCGTCAAGAGTGACTAAAACAACATTACCACCAATATCAAAAGAAATGCAGGATTTGGTTCATGGGAAGGATTTGTAATAGTTGTATGTGAATAAAGAAGAGACACGATGGACCTATTTGCATCTCCACCCTAGTCTAGAATACCCTCCCATCCAATGGTCTAAAGAAGGCTTTCCAAACTGTACCTCTGAATTTGGTCTTTGAGCACATATTTCTCAACAACCAATGATCATTGGATGCGTTCAGGTATCTCCCGATACCCCTTGACGGCATTGGATGGTTCATGCACTGGAGATAATGAAGGAGAAATCGCTGGCACTCCAGATTGCTCAGTATTTGATGGGTTATAGTCTGATTTGGACGGAGAGGTATTAGGAGGGGAAGATGGGGTAGGTGTCCTTTGTCTCTTATGCCGCGCTATGGTTTTGCGTTTGGGCATGGTGACTTTAGGCAAAATAGGTCACAGAAATGCACAAAGGCACAAAGGAAAATGACAAGGGAAGACACATGATTATAATGGAATGAACCCCATTAGAGCCCACGTCATCCAAGCATGCAACGAAGCAAACAAAAATGGTGAAGCAAAAGTTTGAGAGAAGGCGCACGCAAGAAGATCAAAACCCCAAAACAAAAGCAACGTAACAAACAACATACACATGGTGTTAGTTAATCGAAGTAGATATATAGCAAAACACGTGTGAATGAAAAGCCTCTTACCAGAATAAGGTGTTGCACGATGAATGCTTATCTCCCAAGACGAAGCTCACAGAGTAAACCATAGGGTCGTGGTGGAGAGGATGAGAAATGAAGAAGAAGGCCAAACAGTTACGAAGATCAAAATAAACCCTACATTAACCGAACCGTCAAATCAACTTAAAAAGCTGCGCGCCAAAATCCTCACGCAATTTGCTACTATTTTGATTAATCGACAAATAACGTCGATTAGTCAAGTAATTAGAAAATTTCTTATAACACTATTAATCAAAACATACCGATCAATGAACAGCCAAACAACATAACTTAGGTAATCACTTATTACACGATTAATCGATAAGTAGTCGATCAATGAACATTCAAACAACCTAATTTAGATAATTGCTTACTACACGATTAGTCAACAAATAGCCGATCAATGAACAGTCAAACAACCTCTTCCTGTCCGATCAATCGAAAACATTTTCGATCAATCATGTCCAAAATGTATCCTACGATGGTGTAATTATATCCACCATTGGGACTTCAGTACTCTAATCCTAGGATACCATATCATTATTCAGGTTGTTCACATGAACATCTATAAGTATCCATCGATTGTTCGAAGTATATCCAACGAAGAAATTTTTGTATCCCCGATGCTAATAACATATCTCCATTAACGCCATGGATATAAGTGTAATAATCGTAGGATACCATATGATTCTTCGTGTTGGTCAACGAAGGACTATTAATATTCCACGATTAATAGGATTGTATCTTACGAATATAAATTGTATCCACCAATTATTGGGATTGTATCCCATGACATAGATTAATCAAAATATTCCTTTGATTAATTGTGTGATTTCAAAAATTTGTCGATTAATCGGAAAAATCCATGATCAACGATCCATGCTTAATCAAAAATTCTGTTACCAGGTGATTCCAAGGATAAAGGTGTGCTTAATCAAGTTAATCTCAATTAATCGGGTTACGTTGCGCTTAATCAAGAAAAGCCTTTGATAGAAAAGTTTTGATAACAATCTGTAGGTGATCTTAACTCTCGAGGTCGATTATCCGATTAAATCGAATTACTTGTGATTAATCGGGATACTATGCGACTAATCGAAAGTTTTTGATACCGATATACAGGAGATCTCAAGGTTGATTGTCCGATTAATCGACTTACTTACGATAATCCGTGATTAATCGAAAGTTTGTGATACCAATCTATAGGTGATCTCGAGGATGATTTTCTGATTAATCAAGATACTTACGATTAATCGGGATATTATGTGAGTAATCGAAAGTTTGTACCAGTCTACAGGTGATCTCAAGGATGATTTTCCGATTAATTGAGTTCCTTATGATTAATCGGAATATTATGTGATTAATTGAAAATTGGTATGCGATTCATCGGAAAATTTTACAGTTAATCATAATTTTCGCGATTAACACAATGTAACGCCCCGGATCCGAGTCACGAAATAACACCGTAACTCATCCCCGGAGGTTAATTTAAAACACAGGATCGCAATATCAGAGTGAAGGAAAAACATGAATACAACAATAACTATATAACAGAGTGCACTAAAATATTCCCAAACTAAAATAAAACTCACATGTCTAAGTAACTACCCGCAAGTATCGAGCTCTCCAAGAGTATCTGAAAACAAAAACAAAAGCAACGGGATGAGATACGAATATCCCAGTGAGCAGCACATGCATGCATAAATACATTTAGTTCAGTTCTAAAACATGCCACGATTACAAACCAAATACAACGATGATAACACGTATAACCCAACAAAACTTCAACCGAACCCATTTACATCCGTGAGGAAAACCATTGTATAAACCAAGCGGTAAAGACGATATCAATCATGCATATAGCCGTAAAGTCACGTATAACCAGGTAGCAACATATCGAAGAAAACATAGTTCAACAACTCAGGTTTTTGAAATACTAGAGTGTTTATCATGGGCCACTCCGCACTAATAGACCAGCGAATAAAACATATCACGTCAAACAAAAACAAATACCAACATTGGTCAATGTCATGTAGTTGCTTGAATTGGTTAATCGACATGCCAGAGCGACATCCACACCTCCATGTACACAGTTCCGGCCTACTCAGGGTATCGAACACTCTGAAATGACGGCCTACTCAGGGTATCGTCATCCAATGCCGGCCTACTCCGGGTATCAGCACTGACAATCAGGCCTACTCAGGGTTTCTGGCTGCTCTACACCAGTCGTGACAACACTCCATGGCCATGACATTACACCAATAAAACAAAATACATCACATTACTAAGCTTAGACTCTGGATCTAGGACAAGCTAAACCAAAAACCGATAAAAACCAACAAAACTCTGCATTCAGTACACATATCACAAATTGTTCCAACCAGAACAGTAATTCTTCACAAGTGTTCCAACCAGAACATCATCTCACAAGTGTGCCAACCAGAACAATTAATTCTTTACAAGTAAACAAGTAAATAATCTTTGCAATATAATTCAGAACTCGCCATCAAGAAAACAGGGTCTAATAAATCTCAATCAAGTACAGTACAGTGTATAACCCAAAAGGACTGAAATAAGAGCCCCAGTGTTGGGTATCCCGAATATCACCTAAATATTACTCTACATCTACCTCAGAAGCTCTTACGAAATTCCAGGATCTATCTTCACTGTTCTCATAAGTAATTTTGTCTCTAATGTCCTAAACAAGTACTTCGCTAAGTGATCGGAGACCCTCTAGCATCAAAATCCCCATTGGTTTACTCAATTTTGAACTTCAACAAGAAAGATGGACTATGCGCTCACTTCCTGAAGTGAGCGCCAGGTGAGCGCCGAGTGAGCGGATCGTTTTAAGTAAAAACTAGGGTATGCGCTCACTCGATGGTAAGTGGGCGCGAGCTCGGCGCGAGATAGGCGCATCTAATTTAAGTGGGCGCGAGCTCGACGCCGGGTCAGATTTCTTAGGCGCCTACTTCCCGAAGTGGGCGCCAAGTGGGCGGATACCCACTGCGATTTTTAAGTCTCTGTTATTTCGAGATCTCTATGTCTGGCTGATTTGTTTCGGTCTGTAACTACTTCTCTAGTCTCCCAATACCCCCAGAACACTTCCAGACCTAATTTGGATTTAATCTAACATGCTTCCCAGTTATCCCCAATTCCGCTATACGAAACCCTTCGGAACTGTCTTTGCCCAGAAAACCGAGAATAATTCATTCAATAAACATGCATTCATTCAAACCAAATACACGAATAAACCAAAAACTCAGTTGTAAAACAGTGCCACTCACCTTTCTATGCTTCCAAGTCTTGGAAACCAGCAACCTAGAAAAACCCCAAACTCTTCAGCCGTCAGCTTGCTCTGGTCGAACAGATGCTATGGTCGAACGGAGGTTCTCTGAAGGAAGAAAACCCTTTCGAACTCCTTATTAGCAAATACCTACTGGCGGTAAGTCTTCCTCAGCTCGACTCTCCCGCAGAAACTTCCTCAACTCCTTCTCTCGAAGAACCCTAAACAGACGCCGCAGCCGCAAACCCCTCAGTAGACTATACGCGCATTTAGGGCAAAAACCCAAAACTTAATTTCTTAAAGTATTTATACCCTCCGCAATTACACTTGCCGCTCGACGAACTTTAACTCTGATCTGGTGCGTGCTCATCCACCGCAACATCCTACCTAGGCAACCCCTACTCTTTAATTTTCGCCACTCCACCAAGACCTTACATTAGCACCTTCCAATTTATAATAAATTTCAAACACACTATTATCAATTTATTTAAACCAATATTTGATGCCTATTTAACTTAATTTTAAACCTTCATAATTTAGGCTTGGGAAATTCCAAGACTACCCCCACTTGTTCCAACACCGAACCGCCAAAATCCAAATCCATGGAAGTCCAATAACCAAATTTTCCCATTTTAATAATTCGTCCTATTTAACATTTTGAAATTAACTCTAATTAATTTCCTTTTCTCTGTTTCTAAAGTTCTCCCTTAATTAAATAAGTTTTAAAAGCATAAAATCCTAAATTTTAATGTTATTAAAATTCGGGATTTTACACACAATTTCTACAATAGTTGGTACAAAAATTCTTTGCACTTTAGGCATCTTCCAAGAAGACATATATAAACAACAAAACTTTCTGACTAAGTACGCGAAGTTCACATCACTCCCAAAAATAAAAACACCAAAACTTTCTGACTAAGTAGTTGATGTTCGTATCAATACAAAAATAAAAACACCAAACATGAAAGTGTGTTGTCTAAGTATCAACCAATCCCACGATGCAACACCTTTTCCTTTAACCTATTAGTTGGATCCAACACTAAATCTGCCATCAACTTCTTCCTAAAGTGTGGGATATTATCTTGGTTCATAACAAGTAATGATATTAAGTTAGTATCATACTCTCATCTATAAGATAATAAACACATATGATATTATTAAGTTCTGGAAAAATCATGCCCATCCGAATTGGGGGTTTAACACATGGCCATCCCAAAACTCCATAAACTGTAACACAAAAACACCACAGTCAAACCTACATTACAAGTTCAGTGTAAAGGAAACATAAATGGATTGGAACAGTGTAGAACACCAATCATAAACAAGATCACTTACCCATTCTTTTGATGGGGCACTGATGCATACTCCTTCTCCCATGATGGAATCCCAATCGGTCTTCCGTGGACAAACGTATCAAATAAATCCTCAAAAGAATTTGCCTGTCAAATTAAATTGTCTTGCACTATCATCTAAGTCCAACACTTCCGTGTCAACATAGAACGATGATTAGCACATTTACAATAAAAAGGTAAACCTACAAGTTTATTTATGGCATCCCCTTGCAAACCTTGTTTTGAACTATTATCTGAGTCCAACACTTTAAATCTTTTTTCTTTCAAATTTAGAACAACAAGGAACCAATGGTTCCTTTGGCATATTGGTAGAAAAATCTACATATAACATTCAATGTAATTTAATCAAGAGAAACCCAATCTAAATATGTGATGGAAAGGAACTTCCAAAAATTATCGAAAGAAAAACATTATAAGATAACATGCAATTGTATTTCCATAAAAAACATGTTCAATTTACCATTTCACATTTGCGGAAGAGAAACCCAATTTCTTTTAGAGAAAAGTATTTCTTATACATTCTTATACATCGTATCAATCTGCTCTCTGTTGTTTATGATTGTTTCCTGTGATTTACAATAGAATTAGAAACAAGCATAACTTTTTACACAAATTTAACGCAAGATAGAATAGTGAAATATGCTTATAGTGACAACATGTGAATAATAATGCTTTGTGACTCCTAATGAATATAAACCTTGTCAATTGATAAGTCGAATATCATATGCTGCTATTACCTATATTACATGACACATAACAAATATAATTGTTAATATGATTGTGGAATTCACTAGTTAAACAATGAGATAAAACTAACATACCATGCTGCTGACCCAGCATTCATCTGCCAAGCAACGTATCTTTTCCATTGTAACATGCATTCAAATATAATCTACAACAACCAAGCTATACAAGAAATAATTAATGTCACAATAGAAACAATACATCGAAGGAAAACTAAGTGTGTTTTCCGTCGATGTGGCACACAAATACGAATATCTCCACGCATTAACTTCGTGTTATAAAATAAAAAATATATATAAAGGATTACTTACGTCTTTTCACGCTATAGATATATATATTCGACAACCCGCTTTTCATCAGGCTTCAACAGAGGGAATTTGTGTTGGACAATGAATGGAGAACAGATTTTTTTTGCTTTCTTAATGATTCACCTGTATTTACTTAGAGAAACAAACTTTGGTTGTGGTGACTCAACATCATGAGCAACATCTTGCACTGGTGACCCGACATCATGAGCAACGGCTTGCACCGGTGATGGTGATCGTCTCAAGTGATGGGATGAACCCTGATCATGGGCTGAACCTAGTTATTCATCATGGGTTGATACATCTCCACGTCTCTCGAGGTACAAGTCCAGTTCCGTGCAATGATGCTACATCTCTTGAGCAGCAATCGCCATCCGGTTCATTTGCTCTCGTAATGTCTGTATCAATAATCAAATGCTAACATTAAATTCTAGTGTGAGTATAGAATATTAGTTATTACGGACCCACTCACAACTTTGTGCTTTCTCCCACCTGAGATAAATTGTTAGGCAATCCATTTGTGCTTGTAGCGTTTCCTTTACTTACCATATATGTTGGACAGTTCTGTAAAAAAATACATATGCATAAGCATTGTGTAACACTTGCATGAAGTATATTTTGTTAAATATTTAGTGTATCTGAATAACATCCCAATGTACATGTCACGCAATCTTCTTAAAGTGATGAATAATTATAGCAAGCATGTTAAGCAACTCCGCAAATGTAAGATCCCAAGTCCCTTTTCTATTGTAAAAAGTAATTTCCATCATAGAAACAAAAACAAACAAATAAAAATTACTCTACATATATACTTGAACTATCCAATTCAAAAAGAAATGCGCCCCCCCCCCCCCAACCTGCGCGGAAATCAACAAATATGCATCATGTGTACAAATCATTGCTTATTGGTAAGATCTATCTAGGGTTCTCTGTCTTCCTTGAGGCTTACCTACACTTCATTCACCATTTTCAAATATTTTTCTTTTCAAATTCCAAAATAGAACACCATTACATTAATAACAGATAAAATAGGCGTGTCAAATAAACGGTTCAAAGCACTAAATTTTTTTTATAAAAATTTCAGCATTACGAAAAACATACCCAAAAACAATGAACAACCAGTTCATTATCCGATTAATCGAACATTTGTTAGGGCATGGAATTAATTGAATGAATCATAGACTAAGGTGAGCACACCTAACAAAATTGTGGACCAAAAAAATTTCATGATAAACAGGAAACTGATTAGGGAAAATCGGTTCATACCCTGAGGAGATTCGTCCACAACCTCTACCAAGGGAAATGTCCAGCTGATGAGCTTTGTCGAAAGTCTCTTCGGCCCTTTCCTTCCTCGATAAACGAAAGCAAATGGCAGAAGATCACCGGTGGGAACTGATGCGTCATGTGTCCGTGAACTCTAGGAGATGAGAATGATGACAATGCCGTTCAACACCTCTCAATCAAAAGCAAATTTTATGACATTGGCCATCGACCACCGCAAGATGATGCCTCGCCGTTGCTTAGGGTTTGCCTTCGTCGAGATGGGGTTTCGAAGTTTGGCGCTCAATCCAGGTGAACAAAGCAAATGGTTGTTTCAATTGAACGAACAAGGAAGGGCATTTTGGGGACTTCAACAAATTCTACAGTACTTTTGAACCACTTTGCAAATAGTTTCCAAAAGTTGGTGGTTTTTGGAGCGAAGACTTTTCAACGGGTTTTTTCACAATAACTTTGTAAAAGGCGGTCATTTCAATAAATTTCCCTTTATATTTCAATAAATAAAGCAAGAAGACTGCCATTAAAATCATAAAATGAACTAATAATATGACAAAACTAATTGAAAATATGTATATAAACATTAAACTTGTTTTACATATGCAATAACATTCAAAACTGAGCAAGCCCAAACCTGCCCTAATAATTCTAGGCTTTTAAAAACAGACCAAGTTTGAACAGGGCTGGGCTTGTAAGGCATAGCAGGTCGGGCCTTGAACTGCCACTCGTAGATAGAGTTGTAAGTAGGGCGGGTTGGGCTAGGTTTTGATGAGTTCGAGTTCAACTCAATCTAAAATCACTTAGCCCAAACTCATCTTAGCCTGCTTTAAACCCAAACTGCTTGAACCCAAACCCAACCCTAAAATTATTTCTCGAATTCGGGCTGGGTTCGGGTTGGCCCAAATTAATTGGATCTATCAAGGATCTAACGAAATATAATAGCAAAGGCAATAAGTTTATAATGTTTTTAGTATAGGAAAGCAAAAAAATTGAGTTTTTAGAACATTTCTAAGGTTTATTGACCAAATTACAAGACAACACATTCAATGTTATGAAAGAAATACTTACTGAAAATGTGGTCCTTTGTAAATCTCAAGTCATTATCCATACAAAGATCAACATTATCAACATTCTAAAATCTTGAAAAGCTTCTACGTTTAAAGCTTTATACTCAATTCTATTGAATCTTATCTATTGGGGAATTGATTGGAAAAATAGAGAGGAAGGGCTTGAAGTTTGAAAAAACTTAAGAAGAAGATGGGGTTTGTGGTGAGTCATTTAACCTTGACTTTATATAGTTCGGGCTTTTCGGGTTTTTTCGGGCTATGAGGTGTAAACCTAAGCCCAACCCAAACTCAAGTTCGGGCCTAAAATCAAGCTCAACCTAAACCCAAACCCAAAATAAAACCTTAGATCGGACTATTATTCGGGTTGGATTGGACGGGTTTACAGCGGGCTGGGCAAAACTTACAGTTCTACACGTAGATGGCACGGTACTAATGATGATTTCCTTTCGACCAAAAAGGAAAATATCTCATTTCATATTATAATTAATTTCAGGACAAATTACAGTTACCTCCCTTGAGGTATGACATAATTACACTTACCTCCCTTGTGGTTTCTGATATAACACTGTCACCCCTTGACGTTTATGTGTGGGTGTCACTAACACCCCCTCACTACACTTTCCGTCAAAAAAAAAATAACGGCAGATCATGAAAATTAATTTTTAGTCATACATTCAAAAGTTATTTATTTTTTAAAATTAATTTTTAGTCATACATTCAAAAGTTATTTATTTTTTAATGATCTGCCGTTATTTTTTTGACGGAAAGTGTATTGACGGGGTGTTAGTGTGACCCACACATAAACGTCAAGGGGTGACAGTGTTATATCAGAAACCCCAAGGGAGGTAAGTGTAATTATGTCATACCTCAAGGGAGGTAAGTGTAATTTACCCTTAATTTTATGCCCTTCCGGTTGTTGTCTAATCACAATCGATGTCACTGACCGGACCCCTTGAATGCATTCTAAGTCCCTACGGGATACTTCAGGAAAATTTGACTTGCCACGCACTTTCCCCAGCTACAGTGCGACCAATTTCACGAAGTTTCTAAAGCTACAAAAGATTTAATATCTCTAGAATCTTCAAGAAACCAACTTCACCCAATGTTCCGTCACAGCATAAATATCGAACCGAGGGTTTCAGATAAGCAAACAAAGACGGTAAGCTTCTTAAGCTCATATAATTAACATCCGCTGAAACAAAACGGTAGAATGTCCCTGTTCCAGTCTCTGTTCAATCCATTTCCCAGCTTCTTCTTCTCAGATAACTCAGATGGCACTGGATTCAACACCACCCCCATGGATTGGAAGGAAACCCCACACGCCCATGTTTTTGAAATCGACCTTCCGGGTCTCAGTAAGCGCGACGTGAAACTTGAACTTCATGATGGGAGGGTGCTTCAGATAAGCGGAGAGAGAATAATGGAAGAACCCCACCAGAAAGGAGATCAAAGGTGGCACTGTGTGGAAAGGGAACGTGGCAAGTTCTGGAGACAGTTCAGGCTACCGGAGAATGCAAAGGTCTGTAATATCAAAGCAGTAATGGAGAAAGGTGTGCTTATCATTACCGTGCCTAAAGACGAGGAGGAACCCAAGAAGAAGCCCAAGCACAAAAGCGTCGAAATATCGGGGGATGATGGCCGTGCAAAAGGACTCGGTCGCTTCGTTTGCTTTAAATCCTAATAGAACATAGAACACTTCCCTGTTGCTTCTGCTTTCGTTTCTATAGTCTTTTGGTTTTTAAATTTAATTCTTGGAGTGATTGGATTGGGCTTTTTGTTTATATTCTGCTGCTTTTCTGTTGTTCTGGTTTGCATAGCTCTTCCTTTTTTACTGTCCCGTTATCCATTAACTATCTATTGATGTCTTCATTTTCTTTTGTTCTAAGAGAAAGTTCTCATCGTTAATTGGCTTTCTCAGTACAATACAAGTAATTAACTAGGACAAGTTGCTAATGGTCTACGATGACATTCGAAAGTAAGACTTCTATACTAAGCACCTATCAAGAAGTTGGTCCACTCGCATTTCATAGCAAACATCACTCTGCCCCTCTTTGACGATAGCCAAATGAATTACTCATTTCACTTCCTCAACCTGTACTCGTAACAACCAAGGATCTTGTTAGATGACCTAAAAGTCGAGGTACACATCAACCTTTTGCACCAATGCCACAGAAACATGGAAACAAGCCGTCACTTTAATAAGGTACTATTAGCTTTTGTGAAGTTTGCATAAGAAATTATAATGCCCCCATCATTTGCTCATACTCCAATAGAAAATCGTGGGAATCCAAAGCATTATCCATGGTTCAAGGTATATACAAATTCCTAATCGAGATAGGAAGTCAAATATTTCCCAAAATATGATAGCTACATGTGGCTTTGATATACGATTCACCTTTGTCTATACTGGTTGAGGAGAATCAGCTAATGATTCAAGAGTTCTTTTAGAGGCTATACATAAACCACATTTGAACTTTCCAAAAGCCTCTGAAGGTAAACAA